>NNCF01138935.1:3001-98132 GCA_002313205.1 Laupala kohalensis
AATAAATATTTTCGGATCCATGAGGGCGCGACAATATGACGCTTCATATTAGAACCCTTGAACAGCGAAACAAGTTTCGACGAACTAGGAAAAGGCTGACTTCTGTCATGTACAACAAAAGGGGAAGTGGAAAGGGAACGACCCTTACTCGTGCGATCGTCTGGTCACTGATTAAGCGCTGTCAACAGCGTCTGGCGAATGTAAAATTTTAGAAAGTTTGTTGCGTAAGTTTGTTTGACGTAGGAAGGATAGATGGCTGTCCGATTGAAAGGTCATTTTTGTAGAACGGGTGACCTCAATTTTTTGAAATTTAACATACTACCGTCAACGAAAACACTACATCACGAGACGAGGCATCACATGACTACAGGACGATAAGTGGTATGCTGATTGAGGCGACAGCGTCATACAATCATAACCAATCGTGGGAGATCATGTGAGAAACACTTTTACGGATTATTGAAAAAAAAGAGTTGGTGACGTATGAGAGGGGTGGAGTCAAACTGACTGCTTGGTAGGAAGAGAGGGGATGACAATATTTAAACACTCATACGCTTAAGATATAACACATTATACATTATTAGAGATGGAGAGAGACCGGAGTTTGCGAAACGTCCGATCTATATTCATCAAGTTTGCTTTTATTGTTATATCGATACCCGATACACGACTCAGTTCGTGAAAAGTGTAATATGCCTCCAACTTTATACTTTCTCAGAGGGGTTAAACCATTCATCTCAGTGACACCGAAAACTCTCAACCAGTTACTGATATTTTTGTATTTGTGGGTTGATAAATAACACAGACCGTTAAACTAAAACGATTTATTGAAATACGCATGAAAGTACATGTAGACCAATGTACATGTGGCGACGGTCAGCGGAAAAAACAAAAACAAAAGGAGAGTTCGAGTTGGCGAGGGCTAGTATCACCAACTGTTCAATGATAAATTTCTAGTGCCATACACATTTGATGTCGTACATAACATGTCCTACCTTTTTTACATTGCACTTGTTACGATTATGGTGAATATCTTAATGGTACGTGTAGATCTGCGCGGTATAACTAATGTAACTGGCGTCCAAGCTGGCGCTGGTGTTTGGTTTCCACGGATTCCTTGTGCGTCCCCTGGGCTGGTACTGCGGTAGCTGGCTTTTGAAAGTACTGAATTCCTTCGTGGTCTAGGTAGAGCCTCGGCAAGTTCGTCACTGCTCAGTTCCTGGTTCTCTGGCATTGGTTGCCTTTCTGGAAATGACAATTTGGCCGATGTGGCGCTTGATCTGTTTCTCTCGGTGGCTGATCTCATAGTGTAGATCTCCGATGCAGGCTGCGTTAGTAACGAGGAGCCACTTCTCTAAGTTCGGGTTGCCGGACAGAAATTAAACCGACTGTCCCACCTCGAGTATGCGGAATGTCGAGTCCATTTCTGCTCTTTGTTTTTCGCAGACTCTGGTACGAACATCTTCGGGTATCGCCAGTTTTAAACGTCTTGGAAGTTCCCTTCCAGAAATAGTTGAGACGAAGATTGTAGTGTGTGGCGCTTTTTGGAACTGGCGAAGGAACTCTTTCAGGTTGGTCCGCCGTATTTCTTTGGTGGTTTTCGTGGCATAGAGGACGTCCTTCATTGTATGGACGTACCGTTCTTCTTGGCCATTGGTTGATGGGCGATACGGCGGTGTCAGTTTGTAGTACTTCACACCACTCTTCTGCAGGAAGGCCTTGAACTCTTCTGCTCACCGTTATCCGAGACGACGGTGACTTGAGTGTCGTACGCTTCGAGGTCATCCATCAGGACGACTGTTGCAGCTGCTGTTGTGGAGGTCGTCGGATCGACCTCGAGCCATTTGCTATAGGCGCCTACGACAATAAGGAGCATGGTGTCAGCTACTGGGCCCCCGTAGTTGATGTGGATACGTTCCCACGGTGTCTTCGGATACTCCCAGTGGGGCTAGCGGAACTTAGGTGGAGCGTGCGCATTTGGTGCAGAACTTTGCAATCTTCTCGATGTCGGGGTCGATGCCTTGCCGAAAACGACGCCATTGCCTGCTTTTTTACGATCCCCAGGTGAGCTGCGTAAAGGTTGGTGAGGATGGCATCTCGTAATGCCGGTGGGACCATTACATCAAACAGTTGGAAGCGAGCGAAGTTTTCGCCTCCGGTGCCCTGACGTTATGGCGGACGAGATCTTGGCCTCCTTCCAAGAGTTTCATAATTCTGCCAATATGATGGTCCTTCCTTGTCTCTCTTGCGATGACTTCTGATTTGGCGGGTAACTGCTGCGTCTGAAGCACAGTAAACAAATCAAAGTCGTCATAATCCTCTGTTTCTTCCCTCTTTTGCGGAATTGAGGGTTGGTTCTTGTTGATGGTGAATGTTTCACGGAGAGTTGGTTGACAGATCTTGGTTTTCTAAGAAGCAGCTCAAAATTGATCTCTTGCACGAATTCAGAGATCCACTTTCAAGCGAGGAGAGACTCGAATTCATCATCCCCAATATGGAGGTTGAGGGTCCTCGATGTAATACCAATGGTTACCGTGACTTACGTCTTGCCGATGCATTTAGTTTGGTGGCCAGTGTAACTATCGAAGTTACGATCGGTCTTCTGTGAAACAAAATTTGGATTGATCATACTGTGATATTTGAATAATTTAACAATTAAATTTTAAAAAATCAGCATTGTTCGGTCGTTCAAATACAGAGAACGAGCGACGGAGCGGGGGAGGGGAGCTTCCTTACTCCACAAAATTTAAAAATCCGCCGTTGAGTTGAACGACGAAGTGACGCCCACATCTGGCGAGAATGCAAGTTGAGACCTGTTGGAGAAAGAGTTTATTGCTGTAAAGAAATGGTAGGCGATCGAGGGTGTGGGACGACGAGCCCGCCGTGGTTGTATAACTGAGGGTGGTTAAAGGGACAGCCGGTGGAAGGCACAAGTTGCGCCTTGTTCTAGAGAAAAAAACGTTGCAAAAGAACGGTTGAAGAACGTTCAAAAATCCCCAAAATCCCCAATCAGAACCTTGGCACGGAAGGGGGGGACCATCTGCGTGATTGGAAGCCTTCCGTCACGTGGATTTCAAAATTTGAAGATTTTGGAAGTGGGGAGAAACATGTAGGAAGGGAGAAAACCCATTTAAGAAATGGAAATTGTTCCTTCAGTCCATTATTCTTCTAGAAATTTTCGCGAGCTCGCGACTTTAAAGATTTTTCGAGGGACGTGAGATTTTTTCTTCATCAAAACTTGTCGATTTTTTGGGAGCACCGAACATGACATAAATTGTTCGTGATCGAAGCTACTACGTTTTTATTTTCGAAGACTTCCGAGTAATTCGTAACATCGAATGAGTCGCCTGAGTCCGCTACCGTCCGGAGCGAAGCCTATAGTTTTGGCGAATATTGTCGGCGGTGACGCCTGAGGGCCCCCAGGCCGTGAAGCTGAGGGGAGGAATCACCACTGGTTGAGTCGTAACTAGCAATGTCAACCCGGAAGCGCTCGGAGATCGAAGCCAGGCCAGCTGTCTGAGGCCAGCGCACCCTCCACTCACCACTGCAGCACTTGATTGATCAT
This sequence comes from Laupala kohalensis, assembly GCA_002313205.1. Lineage (NCBI taxonomy): Eukaryota > Metazoa > Arthropoda > Insecta > Orthoptera > Trigonidiidae > Laupala > Laupala kohalensis. The sequence continues at coordinate 6,567 of NNCF01138935.1, forward strand.
CTGACGAGGTATTTGTACGATTGGGGGTGCTATACAACCCATATCGTCATGCGCTGTTGCGAGACAACAATTGCGGATCTTATTGCAAAGAAGGGCCCAGAATTTTGGACTTAAGAACTCGTGAAGAGGGGCCAATTATTAAAAAAGGAACTCCGCTTAATTATGTCCATTAAATTTGTAATTAATGTACCAGACTTTTTCGAGAAGAGAGAATATTTGTAAAGCCAGTGTTTATTGTATTTGTTAGAAGTGTAGAGAAATTATTGTAATGTGTGATCTAGGAGTTAAATTTGTTGAATATTCATGTTTTTTTGTAGAGAAGCCGAAGTCGGCGGTAACATCTGTGTGTTTTTGTTAGCGTTGATAGGAAATCACGTGTGTCTTTTGGGGGTATGCATGAGAGGTTTTTTTTAATTGTAAAGTGATTTATGTTAATTAAAGTTAGTGAATTAATTTGTCTTAATGCGTTTTGCTGTGTGTGGAACCCCAGTATGGTTTTTCCGTCATAAATAACTCGAACCCAATTTACTAGTGGCACTCTGAGAAAGGGCTAGTCGAGGCGAAGCAATATAATTGTTTATAGTTATTATAAATACGAAAATCTCAATTCTGCCACAATACTCAACCTCTTTTTGCTCTTCAGTGAACAGAGGGAGCCGGAGTCGAGTTCCATCTTGACGGTAGCTCCCTCTATGCTGACATCTATCAACTGCTTCCCTGGTGTCTGGATTGTTCCAATAACCTCAATTTTGCGGAATACTGCATCGATGTCGTCAGCTAGTTGCTCTTCTTCGATCACGTGATGTGTTTTTCGCTACTTCGGTTTCAATTTGCATACACTAGAGATGTGGTGTTTCTTGCGACATGTTCGATAATCAGCGTTGAAGAATTTACACTTATGACGTAATGGTCCCCACTACACCCAGCACACGTTGAGTGGTCACGTGATGTTCCGTGACTGACTGGATGTGATTCTGGTTGAGACATAGATTGACTGAACTTCTGTTGCAATTGTTTGCCACCCTTCCGTAACTGTGGTTTTTCATAGCCTATCCGATTGGTTGAATCGAATTATGAGGTTATGTTCGGGCTCTTAATTTCGTCGGTGGTGTTCTGGGTAGCTTTTAGGGCGCATTCTATCTCATACGCCACGATGAAACTTTCCCATTTCTTGGCAATAGTCTCGTCGCCCATTTCTCTCGATTCCAAACATTTAAGCAATTGCTCAATTAACATGTGGTCTAAAATGTACCGTACTCACAGTCCGTTGCTCCTTGTCTCAACCGGAGTGTGAAGCTGGCGATCGACTTTCCTGCTCTCTGAACGATGTTCCGGAATTTTATGCTCTCAGCATATTTGTTGCGGCGGACGTCAAAATGGTCCGTTAATTTTGATTTGATGTTGTGGTAGGAAAAAATTTCCGGAACGACGGGACTTACGAGAATCCTGAAAGCGTCGTTGCGCTCGGCGCCCATGTAAACACGTGTGTACTGCGCGAGGTCGTTTTCAGGAACCTTACTCAATCCGAGCGCCTAGGTGAACCGTGTGAAATAGTCTCTTATAGTGGTCCCATCGGCGTTGCGGTATGCTGGCATCAGAAACTGAGTTGATCGAGGCGGTGCTGGTGACGCTGACTCATTTCCGGTTGCGCCTAGCGCGGTAGACTGTCTGAGAGCGTTGACGATCATTCCAGAAAGAGCTTGAAGAAGTTCCGTTGATACTTTCTGCCATTGTGAAGAGAAATTGTACACTAATAAACTAACCCACGTGTCGTTGAACTTTGTTCGTTGGCACGTGGTTGATTGATGTTACGTTCCGCATGAATTTCACCTTTTTCCTCGAACACCTACGATGTTTATTTATCCCTCTTCTGACTCCACTTATGTATTTGTGGGTTGATAAATGACAACACAGACCATTAAACTAAAACGAATTATTGAAATATGTATGAAAGTGCGTGTAGAACAAATAAGTGTGTACGTGGCGATGATCAGCGGAAAAAGCAAAACGAAAAGGAGAGTTCGAGTTGGCGTGAATTAGTGTCACCAACTGTTGAATAACTGTTGTGAAACTGTTGATTGTGAAATTTCTAGTGTCATACACATATCATGTCATACACATCAGATATCATTTTCGACAATTTTTGTCATACCCTTCCTTTATGTGGATTGTGGATTTAAGCAGCATCTGAAACCTCATCGGATATAATCTCAGCGACTCCTATACCTTTGATCCCCACACGTATATTAGTAACTTTCGATAATTTTAACATTCCCGTCCCTTACCCAGGGGTGCTAGGTGTGTCTCATTTCCCGTGGGGGCTGAATATAACCTTACACGATTACAGGATAATAAAGCAAAACTCTGCAATGCTGAAAACTGAATCTCTCGTTATATGTGTTTTCTAATTCGGAATGCGATGAAACCCGCTACACTTACAAATGCGAGAGGGTTGCCTACTGGAAGGCGCAATGCAAAACGAGCGATAATTCGAAAAAATCACCCATCGTAGCTTCGGTGGGAGTATAACACACACTAATGGTAAGAGCAACCTGTACGTCGTACGTCGATCACAGTAAGGATCTGTGCTTCCCACCGGGACAAAGTCACAATTCTACCACTATCCGTTCAACAGGTAAACAGATTTGAACATGAGGGTGCAAAATGACACTTTTCCCTATTTTTTAAGAAAGAGAGGAAAACTAATGGTGCGACTAACTTGAACTTTTGTGTGCTAACACACCAAGCGTTTCCCTATCTTATTCATGTAAAACATTTTCTCGCGGTCACTCAGGAATGTGTTAAGGGGGATGGGGGTGGACACCCCCTCATTGGGGGTGGTTAGATGATGGGCTTTAAATTTTTCATACAAATGTACTGCTTATACCTAATGACGCTAAATGCAATGCTTTTCATCACAAATCAATCGATTGAAACCAGAGAAAACCTCAATTTTCCAAAAAGGGTGAAATGTTGAAGGGGGTGGCTCGTAGATGGTTTCTTCCGCGTAACGTTTCTTCACGTTTCTTCTATGACAAAACATGTAACCCATGTTCCTTGGACAAGCACTCACAATCCTGAGTAATTTTGGAACATCTGAAATACACCGTTTTCAGAGGGAGTGGGGAGAAGGGGTTGGTCATCAGATGTGGGTGATTTTTAAATCTCATCTACTAGAGTGCACATTATTCAGTCATGTATAGTGAGACTGGCTCTCCCCGATATTTTGAAGTGTGATATCTTGATCGTTTTTCTCAAAAATTGCATTTCTCTTCACTTTAAGGGTGTCCCAGCATGATGAAGATGGCAAAGATTGCTCTCAATAAGGGAATGTCTTGATAAATTTCAGTCTGATACATTTTATAGCATAGAAGTTATGGAGCGATGAATTTAGTGCGCCCGAGGCACCCACTTACCCTGACCTTATTTATATGTAAAATAATAATTATAGACATATTTTTAAGCATATAGTATTTCAAATAGGAAATATTAAATTTTTGTGACTGGACTTATAGTTATATCAAACAATTTTTATAATAATAATAATAATAATAATAATAATAATAATAATAATAAATAGTTTATTGAACCATATAGATCATAACAATGATGTATGGCGAGTCATAGTACTAACAACAATAACAATAATATTTACATATAAGAATAACATTATAATAATTTTGATACATTTAACCATATTCATTTAACTTAGGGTAAGTAGAAGTTAACATAAAATACAATTATTTTCTACTATTACAGAATATTAATATTTATTTAGGCTAGGGTTATTAGATAGCTATGGTAGGGATTTTATTATTTTACTTTTATTTTATTAATCTATATTTATGCTAAAACAGTGTAATTTGATGATGTTAGATCATTTCCTGCATCATGGGTAACCTTCTGCACCTTTGTTCTAATGATTACCTGCAACAGATTGTATGACATACATTAAATATTGCCTTTGAGGAATCCTTGTACACTGTAGTAGAGGTTCTGTTGTAAGAATTGTTTGAGTTTTGTTTCGAATGGGTTCAGTGTAACGTTCAGAATAAGTTCAGTTTTTAAGGTTTAGTGGTAACACATTATATAGCTATATACCTGTGCTTTTTTAGCTAAGAGTGGATGTTATCTGTGGTAGATGGATATTTCTGGCCTGTCTAGTGTTGTGAACATGAACAGTGGAATTAAATCTATAGAGTGGTCCTTTGCCTAGTAGATCCTTTTTTACAAAGTACAAAGTTTCAAAAATGTACATGCATGGCAGTGGAAGTATTTTCAACTTTTAAAATAATGGTTTACATGAAGAAATTTTTTAATTAGTGTTGATAATTGTTCGTATTATTCTCTTCTGTAAACTAAAAGTTTGTTTTGTTTCTGGTGCTTGTCCCCAAAATATTATACCATATATTAGAATGGAATGGACATTTGCATAGTATACTGTTCGAAGGGGTATCTGTTGTGCAATTCGCTGTTAGAACTCTGATGGCATAGTTTATTGTGCTGAGTTTCATATTCAGTGTTTCTAGGTAACAGTTCCATTTCATGTCATCTTGTATAGTAAGTCCCATAAACTGTGTTATTTCTTTAAAGATGAGGTGGTTACCATTAAATTCGATGTTTAGCTGAATTTAGTGTGTGCTGTTTAGATGCATGAGGATTATGGAAGGAAACTATACAAGTTTTGTCAGTGTTTATTATGAGTTTATTTTGTTGGAGCCATTGGATTAGGGTGGCAATAGTGGATTTGATAGTGTTAAGTAAGTTTTCAGTAGTTTTGGCATGGAATAAGATGTTCGAGTCATCAGCAAAAAGTACAATTTTGTGGTTTTTGATCATGGATGGGATGTCATTAATATATAGAAGAAATAGTATGGGTCACAGGGTGGAGCCCTGAGGAATTCCGTGAGTGACATGCATGGGTTGAGACCGGTGATGTTTTATTTGATTTTCATGTTGGTAGGATACTTGTACTATTTGCTGTCTTTCAGACTATACTATATGACTTCAGCCAGTTGTATCCTATTCCCCGAATTCCATAATTTTCTAGTTTACTGAGGAGAATTTCATGTTTAATTATATCATAAGCTTTTGTGAGATCTAAGAATAATCCAACAGGGATTTCTTTCTGCTCTAATGCAATCAAAATTTCATTGAGAAAACAAATAGAGCAGTTTCAATAGATCTTTTTTCTCTAAATCCATGTTGGGAGTCTAATAATTTTGTTACATGTTAAGAAGCTTTTTAATCTTATTAAATAGTTTTGCTAGTATTTTAGAGAAACCTGTGAGAAGTGATATTGGCCTATAGTTTGTTACATTATGTTTGTCTCCTTTTTTGTGAAGAGTTTTATGATAGCTGTTGTATACATTTGTGGGAATATACCTTGGGTTAAGGAGTTGTTATACAAGTGAGTGGTTTGATTATGTACATTGCTATTTTTAATGACTGTGTCTGGTATATCATCAATTCCGGAGGATATTTTGTTTTTCATTTTACTAATTATCTGAAGGACTTCTTCCTCATTCGTTTCCCTGATATACATTGTTGATGTTACATGAATATCATTTGGTAGTGGTAGAGCTTGTAGTGTGGTTGTGTTTTGTTTATTTTGTAGTTNAATGCTGGTTGAGTGTATTAGCAATTTCAATGGGGTCAACTATTTTGTTATTGTCTTGTATCAATTCTGTGTGTTGCTGTTTATTGGCGACTTGCATTGGCGTTTGCTTAACAATATTCCACATAGCTTTCATTTTCTTGGTAGATTTCTCTATGTATTTGTCATTCGTCATCTGTTTGGCTTTAATTATTACTTTCTTAAGCACTACTGTGTATTGTCATATGTTTTGAGTTGAATGGGACATGATGGTTGTTTAGTTAACATATGGAGTCTTCTCTTCTGTTCACATGATATTTTGATTCTTTTAGTCAGCCAATGTTTTTTACTTTGTGGTTTTTGTGTTTGCTGCTTATATGGATGTGATATGTCAAAATAATTTAATAACTGGTTGAAGAATTTGTTGTACTTGCTATCTACATTAGAGGTTTCATAAACCCGAGTTCACATTTCATTATTTAGAAGTGTTAGAAGTGTATTTAAATTTGTGGAGTTAGATATTCTTCTGTTAGTTACTATGGGGGGCTTTTGGGAGTTAATATCAATTTTAAGTGAGAGGATCTGTGCGTTATGGTCACTTAGTCCCGTATCACATATAGAGACAAGATAAATGTGTTTGCTCCTGTCAACTAGCATTTGGTCAATTATTGTTTGAGTGCTATTTGTTATTCTTGTGGGTTTGTTTGTTATGGTTTCCAAATTAAATGATTTCATTAGGTGGATGAACTTTTCTCATTCATGTTCAATGATGTTGTTGTCAATGAAAAATTCAATGATCAGATCTCCGCAAATAATGATAAAATGGTACTTGTGTTTTGACAGTTTGTTAAGAACTGTTTCCAGTTTTTTTCTGAAGGTTTCAAGATTTCCATCAGGTTCTCTGTAAATATTTAAAATAAAAATCTTTAAAGCGAGGATTTCAACTATAGTACACTCAAAGTCTGAGTCCTTAAACAAGTAGTTAAAATCTGTGTTTTGCCTGGATTCTATTTTACGTTTTAGGTAAATACAAGAACCTCCATATGCGTGATGCTTATTTTTGTCGTTTATCTATTTTACGGCAGTAAAATCCTGCTAGATAGTACCCTGGTAGTGATGTGAATTTGAATGTCTGACAGCCAATGTGAAACATAGTACTGATATATGCCTTATCATTATCAAACTGTTTTCAATTTAGTAGAAGTATTTCGTTAGTTACCTAATTTTCAGTCCTCATTATCTCTGAGAATTGAACACTCCGTTTCACTTATCGAAGTAACCTCCTAAGTGGTCACTAGAGAAGTGTTCTGCCTGACAAGCCAAAGACACTAGTCAGTACGTGCAAGAAATGAATGAAGCTGAGGGAGCTGGGGGTGTATCTTGCAAGGCGTGAAAAGATATGCAGCTGTTTCGGGAGGGCGAGTGACCAGCGAGTGACACTGACATCCAAGGTGGTTACGAGCGGCCGAAGCGTGTGGTGGATAAAGCACTTGCCATGCAGGAATACGTTAAATACTCCTGAATAACTGACCGATTGATTCTAGTTTTTAAGTGTAGGGTTATGAATTTCTTTATTATACGATGTCGTGCTCTTTATGCGAATTCATTTCACGTCTCGAGATGGCAACGACATCTAATGACAACCTTTGCTCCGAGCTGTTATGTTAACAGTAAGAATAATTGCTAGATAATCATGTGAATGGTGTACTTAATAGAGTAATTGTAGTTAGTTCGTTAGTTAAAATGGTTTCGATCATCAAGAACCAACTTTTGAAACATCTGTCAAGGTGTGTAATTGGTTATTTTTTATACCTTATGATTCATCTTAATTTCTAGGGATGATTCAGTGATTGTGCTTTTATTTTCTTAAGTAAATACATTGTTTAAAATGTGATTGAATTTTTAATGTGGTCTTTTTATTATAGATTTACTAAGAACTTGTCAGCTGATAAGATTAATCTCAGTACATTTAAAGGGGAAGGAGAGTTATCAAATTTGGAATTGGATGAAATTGTATTGACTGATCTCTTAGAGCTCCCATCATGGTTGAGACTTACTAGTGCATGGTGCAATAAAGTAGCTTTTCGTATTCAGTGGACTAAGTTAAAAAGTGTTCCAATATTTCTTGTAAGTCCATAGCATTATGTATTCTTATCTTTTTAATAATTGTTTTAAAATAACAAGTTTGAAGAGTGAAAAAACTTTCTTTGATACTCTAGAGTCTTGATGAAGTATATATTAAAGTTGAAACTTGTGAAGAATTACGATCAATGTCAGTTCAGCAAGGATTATCATCGTACATAGTGCCCGGCAAATATAGTTTTATCAACAAAGTTATTGATGGTATGACAATAGCAGTCAAGACTGTATGTGTTACCTTTGAGAGTCCTGCATTTACTGCTTCTGTACAGGTAAGCTCTATTATGGAACTCTTCATTTTGTGTTCAAGAGATAATATTGTCAATGGGAGTGTTGATGATTCTTACATTGATTTTGATATAGAGGAACATTAATATATCTAGAAAAGATTTTCTTTGCAATGATTTCCTTTTTTTAAGAAGTTCTGACTTTTAAACATCTATTGTTGTTAGGTATTGATCTGTAGGTATTATCTTTGTTTCTCCCTCAAGTATTTTCATTTTTTATTTTTAATACCTTTTCTATGTTAGAAAAATGATCATATTTCTTTCTTTTCTAAAAATGTATCATGTATGTTTGATCCCTTTTCTTTATTGTTGAAGAAGTGGTGAAACAGTGCTTCTAACCACCTATAACACTGTTGAAAACTGAATACAATTTTATTTTATTTCTGTTAAATAGTTTTCTTTCTTCTTTATATATAAACATATTTTTCTGAAGTGAGCTCGCTACCAATATTGAAAAGTATTTGGTGTTTGGTTTACAAATTGGCTATTACGAGTTGGACTTGAAATGAAATTGAACTCATATTATAATAAAGAAAATATTACATTTTGTGTTCTCTTAATTTTTACTTTGTTCCAGATATCCCGCATACTTGTCGAGTCGAAAACCCCTAAATGGGTACGTGGCGATCTTCAGATGACCCGTGTGAAAGACTCCAGTCGTGGACAGTTGCTTATTTTTAAAGAACTACAATGGCAAACTGTTCGAATTGAAGCTAAGTCAACCAAAGATGAAAATTTGACTCCTTTAAGATTATTAACTAACCAAGCTCATTGCCGGATAACCATCAAGAAAAGACTCTCTGGTGAGGATTTGTGTGTATTTGCTGGTTTGTAAAATTATCCACCAATGCGTCCATATCTGAAAACGTTTTGTGCTTTGTGAAATAACTTGTGTGATTACATGTGTTACTTTAAATTCTGCAAAAGAGAACATGCAATGGCATATCTGGTAGACATTATGTGTCTGTGGAAATATCGTGATTAATTAGAGTATTATTCAAGTGATATAAAAGTCTTATGTGCATTGTGCTCCATAGACATGGGCCCATACCACAATAGTTACCAAAGTTTTTGTTTTTCTATAAAAATTAGTTACTTCTTGAAGTTGAAATTTTGCTGCTAACTTCCCTTTTATTCCAAGAATCTACTATTGAAAAAAACTATAGTCAATGGTTTTCAATCATTATATTAAAAATAAATTTTGATTATCAAAATGTTGGTTAAATACGGGAATATTAATGATGTGAGAACTTAGTTTTGTATTTTGAAAACTTTTGTGCACATGAGATTTTGTCATATTTGTGGTGAAATAGGTTGGAAAATATTTTTCATGAACCCAATTTGATTGTTTCACAGATTGCTTCATTATGGGATCCAGATTAGTGCTTATTTTAGATGATCTTCTTTGGGTATTAACTGATTCTCAGTTGAAAGCTGCTTTATGTTTTTTGGATTCTTTGACAGGATTAATTCAAAAATCAACTGAATTTACTCGGACCAAAAAAGCTGCGCGTAAAATAGAAGTACGTAATTTTTGTAATTTTTTCTTGCTCGGATATAATTACACTGGAATGACAGTAAATCAGCTTTTATAATTTGTATTTTCAGGAATTACCTGAATATCAAGCTCAAATATCTCAGCAAGCACGTACGAAAGATAGTGCTGAGACTTCATCTACTCGTGTGTTCAGTCAGTTTGACGTTGTGGAAACTTCATATCATTTCCTCTCAAAACGAATTGATCTCCATTTATGTGATGACGCTGGAGGTAAGTTGAATTCATTAAATGAAACTTAGTATTACTGTGAAAATCTTGTACAATGGACATTTATGGTACCTTAAATTTGCCCCAACTGAGAAATGGCTACATTTGGTTAGTTAAGGTGAAAGTTGAATAAAATGTATAGGTAGAGAAGCAAATAATTAGCAATATATTTATGATGCATTTTACAGTAAATATATCTCCAAAATGCACACCTAGTTTGTGAATATTCACAATGGAAACAATGGATGGAGATTTCTTAGTCTAAAACTAATATCCTTCATGAAAAATAGTTAAGTTATTCTCTCCTGCATTTTTTAAGGACACTGTTCTGTTTTTTATGTGAACTTGCGGCGAGGAGATGAGAGAAACTCACTCAATATCTCTGCTGCAATAAAAAATATGTAACAACAATATTGGAATTTACAGATGCAGCTTACATGCATCCATATACAAATCAATAGGACATTTTCCACTGCAATCTGAACTTGCTCGTCCATCTAACTGTTGCCTTAAATTCAGTTCTACCTTGCTTCTAAGTGACCTCCAAAACTTTTCCCTTGTTAGGGAACTGTGATGTGGTATTTCAACTGTTTGAGCATGGCAGAACCCTACACAAATCCTAGCAAGCCCTGGTGCCTTCGGGAAGGCACAAGAATGATTGCTGACTTTACCGTGGTCTCACATATTTTAAGCAATTCATTTTGCCCGTTTTAGAATATCTTCCCCATGGAAATCATCCTGGAAGTCTGTCTTTGTCGAGTTTAGAGAGTGTCCATTTATCAGAAGTATTAGATACTGTTAATCCATTAGGAGTAGGATTAGGACTGAAAACATGTTCACTCTAGAGAAATGTCCGCTATTCAGAATTGTCCATTAAGGGAAGTTTCACTATATATAGTACAAATTATCTTCATTAAGGATAGGATAAAATATGTTTGGAGATATATGTAACATTTAAAAACTTGAATGCAAAATGTTTTTAATTTAAACAATTTAAAATTGCTGTAAGCAAAAACATTTTTTTTATTTTTGGAATAGGTAGGTTTCGTAAACAAGATAAATGTCTTTGAAGAGTGATTTGTTGAGCACGCAAAGTGATGTTGGTTTTGGCTTTAGTGCTGTTCTGGAGAATATGATTTATTATATTAATACTTTAATAGGCATATTATTATAGTAACAGATTAAAAGATAATATAATGATAAAATACGCTGTATTTTAATATTTACAATTACAAGTTGTAATTTATGAAATGATAATTTATTACATGATTGCAGTTAACAAGTGGTATATTTCATTAACTGTTTAGTCAGAAATCAGAACTGATGAAGGTAAGCTCTTTAATAATTTTAAAATGCACACTTTATACTATCTTGCTGAATAACTACAGCATAATCCTCAAAATTGAAAGGGATAGAAGAAAAGTTGATTTTGTGTGGTCTTGAAGAGCATTGTGCAGTCTCTCCACCTTTAAGAACTGCAAGAATAATAAAGTTAAATATAAATGAATTACTTAAATACATTAGAATTTTGATTAGGAGCCTCCTTTATGTGAATTATGAAATCAAAATATTACTCAAAATTAGAGTTCATTTTTTAGGCAAATCACCAAAGTTTTTGATTGTGCATAAGAAGTTAAAAATCTAATTGAATATATTTATACAAATTTTAATTGCTCTTGTGAATGATGGAAGAAATAGTTCCGTTATAAAAGTAAAAAGATATTGTTGACTCTCCTGATTGGGATTTTTACTTGCCCCAAAGCTCTAAAGTGGAGTGATAGTTACACTTCAGTAGCATGATGAGTAACCCTATGAGTTACTTTGATGAAAATTATACATTCTGGTGTGGGGTTAGATGTCTCTAATTGAAGCCCAAATGAAGCATTGCATCTAAATTTTGTTGTGGTCTGCTTATTTTCAGTAAAAGTTTCTTCTCATTTCATGTTATAATATTATGGTGACATCAAAATTTTCAGTTAATTTAGTATTGATGCAGAGACTTCTCTTACTCTATCATTCAACACTAGTATTTGGCACATACTTGTAAAAATCTAGCTTTGACAAATATTACCTACAGCACAGTTCACAAATTATTTCAACTACAAATCAAACAAATAGCATTGATTCACTCTTTTAAAGATGGTTAAATCAGCAAATTTACTATGCAGATGTTTAGATTCTTGGAAGAACAAAAATATTTCACTCGAATATGTAATTTTTTGACATATTGTAGTGTGCACAGCCTGCAAAACTTATTAGAAGTGAATTATAGTGTTTGTTGGTGTTGTAAATATTGTTCTCGTGTAGGAATGGCTCGTTCTTTATAAAAACTTCATGAGCATGTTAAAGCAGATGTACAGAGGATGATGGAGAGTTTTAAATGATGGAAGTTGAATCATGTTGTTGTATATGAGAATTTGTGTGAAATTTTCTGTTGATATAAGTTTGTTTTTGATTCGGTATTACAAGTTTTGAATAAATCTTTGTTTGTCTTTGCATATGTGGAAACATTCACCTTATCTCTGTGACCTGTAACTCTTGAATGCTTTTATCTTGCCTTTATAATGACTGCTCTATCTCATGGAAAGTTTCATCTTCACTTCACTGATTAATTGAACTTAACTCTTAACAATTGGAATTAAGACTGGAGCTTGTTTTCATGTATATTTGTTGAGTAAACATAATGAATGATTCTTTCCAATAATTATATACAATCATACTAACTAATGTTTTTAAATATTTCTTTGCTCCAAAATGATTGCTTCTAATTAAAATGAATTTTTATCCACTAGTCTCAAAATATTACATGAATTGTTTTGTATAGATGTATATTTATTTTAGTTTTGCAAATTGAGTTAATAAGGAAAAATGTTGTTCTTGGATATTGTAAAAGACAAAATTTACTTCTTTTGCTGTTTAAATGATGTTTTCAGTCACTTGATAGGAAATTTTTAAAAATAATTATATCTGATAATTGTGCTTTTTGTCCCCTTGTTGGTTTGATATACTTGCTGATTATGAATTTGTATATTTTGATGTATTATTTAATTGTCACCTGTGCATATTGGAAACAATGTTTCTGGTGGAAGAAGTACCAATACCCTGGTGGGTTTTTAAACTCATTTTTGCATCATCTATGATTCCTTTTGAGGAGTCTTCATGACTTGGAACAGTAAAGCGCAAGTTGGAAAGTTGGAATTTAAATCCTGGTGAGACCACAGGATTTTTCTAATCCCTCAGTGTCAAAATTGAATTACTCAGCCTGTTATAAAAACATACCAGGCATGTACCAGGGGCTAGGACATGATGCTAGTCACCTAGCCGCATCTCTCCTCTTTGTAAAATGTGTTATTTCCACTTTGAAATTTTTTTGAGAAGACACAAACCTCTTTCTAAAGTTATTTTTAAGTTTCTGAGGTAAACCGTTGAAAATTTTCCAAAAAGGTAAGAAAATACTTAAAATTTATCAATAGATTGCTTCATAATTTCACAATTATAGATAATTATCCAATAAAAGTAATGTTTAAATATCGTATTTTGCATCTGCAAAGTAATTTTAATGGATTTTGGAAGTGTACAGTTTGGCATTTCTTACCTCTTAAAAGAATGATAAAAAAAGTTATTTCTTGTGAAGACAATTGAAAAGAATCTTTGTCTAAATTAAGACAAAAGTAAAATGTATGGTCAAAATATTTAAAAATTTGGGTTTTATGAAGGACAATCTCTGAATCTTCTTAAATATTAAAATCCAATTCGTCAGCATCACTCTAGTCTTCATGAATAAGTTAAAATCTTTCCTGCTGTTTGAAAAAGTTCTCGTAATAAAGAAGTTTTTCATTGTATTCTCATACCTTGCTGAAATGGTTTGAAAATAATCCCTTAACATCTCCAATATTTAATGTTTTACTGTTACTTGTTTAGGAACTTCTGAAAGTTTTGTGTTTAAGAGCAAGAATAATTTTGCTTGCAAACGCAGGATCTAGATTTCTTCATTTCTTCTGATGATCTATATCCAGTTCATCAGTTTCTAAGTGAACAACTGTGTACTTTTTGAAAAGTTCAAGGTACTTCTCAGAACTTGTGGATAACAGGTTTTGGAACAGTATTAATGAATCGCCCAAGTCTGTGTTGCCAGTTTTAATATCTTTTGCAAATTCACACATGTTGGAATTGATGTGTTCTGGAACTGAAAGTGGCTAGGAAATAACACATTTTTGAAGCACTTTAAACATTTTTTGCTGCTGGAAGTTATTTATAATGTGTGGACAGTTGAATATGGAATCCACTGGTGCTATTATATCCAACTCAAAAAAAGTGGAAATAACATTTTTTTTCATATGGGGTACTCAATTCCTATATATTTTCCTTTATTTAAGGAGGTCGCTCAGTGCACCCTGACTTGAAAGATGGAGCAGCGTTACAAATAAGCCTGGAGCGTTTTCAGGTAATGCTGTAAATTTTATATATTTTTGCCTTTTATATGACAGTGGTTCAATATTATGTATTTTCTTGATGTGTTCTGAAATTGTCTCCAAAAACTTTGGTCTCTTTAGTCCAAAAAACTTATTTATATACAAATAATGGTTTCTAATTCATTTTACTTGCCATATCCTCTTTTAAACTTCTTGATGTATTTGTTGTGCAGGTTGATTATTATCCATATCACTTGGCTATCGGCGATCGCAAACATTGGCCTGTGTATAAAGAAACAGCTTCACCTCATTCGCAATGGTTGAAGCAAGCACTGGCAACATTTCGTACTTCTTTGTTGGATCTTATTGAGCCTGTTCGTTCACAACATACTCCTTTGTGTCGTTCTTCTGTGAAGACTCAAGGTTCTTTTTCGGAGAAACAGCCAGTCCCTCAGGTATAACTTTTTGTTTCTGATTTGTTATTTTTAATTTCTTTAATATTCTTTTCAATGGTTACAATTATTATGTACTAGTTATAAGTAGTAAGTGTTAAACAATTGACATTTTTTGTTGAAACTGTTCATAACTTAAAATAATATGACCCATTAATTACATTAGAGAGAGAGAAAAAGAAAAAAATGTTTTTTGAACATTGGTGGTTGTTATATTGACCTTGCGTGATATTTTCTCATTCTTGAAGTGTGGGGTTGATTATTTTCAGTTATATTTTATTAAAATAATCATATTACAATAAGTTAAAAGAAAATATAATGTACATTCCCTGCAGTAAATTTTAAAATTTTTAGTTTGAAGTAGAGCTTTGTATTTAAATACATTATAGTTATAATAAAATTTTGATCTAAGGATTTTATTCCTCTTTTTCCTAAATAAATTTGTATATTTCACAAAATATGCCACTTATTTAAAATATAGAATGGTTTGTCTGTATGAAAGAAATAATTTTTATGAGTCTGGTATTATCTAATTGAATCCATTTATAAGTATATGTGTATATTATACACAAAGAAAACCAAATTATCAAAGCTGCATGAATCAAAATCTTGTCAATGGTGAACTATTTTTGGCTGGCTGTGGTCAGTCCCTTCTCTCTTATATCTTACTACTTTGATGCAATAATCCCCAGATTGAAGGACTAGAAACCAAAATTTATACTCCTTCAAGCTGTTTTCAAGTTTTACCACTACCAACTTTTTTAATGTAGAAAAATAAAAATATATAATACAAAAAAAACAACAAAAAACGATAGCAAAGAGCCAGATGTGCTGGAGATTCATTTCCATCATGCCACTGTTGATCTGGATCGCATTAATTAAGATCCTAATATGTGTGTCCATTCAACTGAAGGTCACCTTTATCTTAGTTGAGTTTAACCTTACATGAATATTTTGTATTGAAGTGTTCTATTTTTGGAAGAAAAAAACCCATCTACTTTACAGTATTTCTTTTATACAGCGTACAGTATATATTCTTTAATTCATAGCAAAATATTGTTTCACAAAGTGAAAGTACAAAGATGTATAAAAATTACTATGTATGTGTTCCTCTGAAAAAACTTGTGTGCCTCATGCTGGTGCACAAAAACACTACTTTTGGAAGTTTGTTTTTCAAAAAATATTTTTATCCTGGGCTGGATTGTATGAAGGCCGGATAGTCTCAAGCCATATAGACATGAGTCTGCTGTATATGTGGTTTCTTTTATCTTGTATCTTAAATCTAACACTTAACTAAGTAATATCTCCATTTAAGGAGTCAAATAAATTTAGAATCAATTTACCTTATGACCTTTTTGTTGATTTTCTAAAATTAAGTATTTATTACAATTGTAGACAATAAATTTAAAATTGGAATTGATAATATTATTTTTATTTTTAATTATCACAAATCTGTAAATTGTTATTGTCAGTAATTATCCGTGTTATTTATCTAGGTTGATCAAAATCAAAGACGTCCTACTGCACTGCAATCACCTGGAAATCCTCTGAATACCTATCTGCTTGGTCAATTAGCTAAACTGATGACAACATGTGTGATAATGCGAATTCAGGATTTCTCTCTGTACCAAATAACTACAAATAAAAGAAAGCAGATGCCCAAAGAATTCATTACAGGTAATGTTTATGAATTATAATACTGCTCCATATGTTCAGTTGCTTTTGAGATAGATAGTGCCATTGTGCTTTAAGAAATCAAGTCCAAATCTATATAAAAGTAGTTTTTGTATTTGACTTTAATTAACATTATTTTGTTCATTTAATTCTGTTGATTTATTCTGATTGTTCACTATTATTAGTGTATTAATATTAAGAATTTTGTTGTAAACAATTTTACTGTGGGTAGGTATTACATTTCAGTTTGAAATAAGCTATTATTTTTTGTAGTTTTACGATTTAATTTAAAGTAAGCTTTTCCTATATTATTTGAAGATATGTGTTCTATTGGACATTATAGATTGTGATGATGCTGGTATTTAAAAGCTGTCATCAAATATAATGTTTTTCAAATTTTGTTTTTATGCTGTTCATGTTGAATGTAAAGTTGTATTGTTGATCGTGTTATAATTTATTGCTGTTTGATTTCAAAACTTTTTATATATTATTTATTTATGCACACGTTTGCATTTGTAAGTTCTGTATCCTCAGAATATGCTGCACATTTTCCCTCTAATTATCTAATTTGACAACGATGTGTGTTCTTGAATTATTTTCTGATCATCATATTGCAATCACTTTATAGTTGCAGGTTCATTCTTAAGGAAAGGTTTAGCTTTTTATGTCGATACTTTTGTTATTTACTTCCATTTTCTACAATTGTTTTACAGTATCTAGTTTAGTAATTAAACAAAGTCTTATTTTCAATCACATGAAAGAAAAAAAAAGTAAGTAATGTAAAGAAAAACATCCTGTGATTGGAAAAGTTTGCTAATGTTTTTTTTTCTTTTGGATTGATTGTATAGCTCAGCACAAGCGGAAGCCACGAGTTGCAGGTATTAACTTACGTTGAATGAGTGTCACAGTAGGACCATTGCCATTTGCCTCTTGTAGTTGTCCCTATACTAGTAGCTTTTAATTCCACATAGATTATAATAATGTTGCATTGTTGAATAAGATATATTTAACAAAATTCCTTGTACTAAAGGCACAAATAATGTTTTTCCCAAATTATTGTTGTAGTTTTTATTTGCCACCAGAAATAACTTAAATTTTGTGCATTTAAACACTTTCTCATATACATGAATATTCTGTGGTTGTAGTAATCTTTGCTGTGTTTGAGTAGGAAACCTTGTCTTTCTTATAGAAGGTGGACAAGTTTTCTGTCTCTTTATTTGATTGACCAATTTGTTTGTATATTTACATTTATCTGTATGTTTACTAGTTGGAACAGCTGTCTCCTCCACTGCCCAGTTCTTTTTCTTTTTTCTTTTCAAGTGTAATTGTAATATAAAGGTTGTTGTGGACCATGCTAAATGTTTTACAGAAATATTATTTTGCATGTTGTTTCTGCAGATCTTGGTGTCATATTGTCTGTCCCATTTTCTCTTTTGACATTTTAAATTCTACCTTCCTCATCACTTTAACATATGGTAATATGTGAATATAAGGCCCTTTTTCTATTTCTCTTACATTTATATTGCATCTTGGTGTGATACAACTTCTTGGTATGAATTCTTTCTACTTGCCTTCAGGTTCAAAAGTTGTTTCCCCATATTTTATTGTTTCAAGCTTGTGTTTTTTATTATCATACTAGATTAAATCATCTTGTTAAAATGTTATTTTTATAACTTGAAAGGAAAGAGAGAAAGAGTTGGAAGTTGACAGGCAAGTTAAAGTTGTTTTGTTAAGACAGAAAAATACCTTGGGAACTTAACTGTTATTTTTGACATTTTGACAGGAAAGTTTGATTTTAACTAATGATGAATTGCAGTTTGACTCTCCAGAAGTTAATTCCATGTTGAAGTAGTTGCATCATAATAGATCGTTGTACCATGTCTATTCTTTGAGTCAGTGTGTATCCTACGAGTGTATTAAATAAATAAATAAATAAACAAACTGTATTACTAGAAAAGACCGTTGCAAACTGGGCATGACCATGTAGGGAGAATAAATGTGAGAAGAAAATAATCCTCCGGAAACAAATTTGAAAATGGAAATTGATTGTAAGCTGCACATATGTTAGTTAAATAATTATATCCAAGTAAATCATAGTCTGTAACTTAATGGAAGATTTTTTTTTTTTTTTGCTAATCCAAGACTATTCTTCAGGAATGAGATTTCAGTGGTAAACAATGAATTCTTTGACATTTGTATTGAAAAATATAGAGATATGTTCTTCTCCTTATCTCTGCAAAAATAGTGTGTTCCATTTGACGTATTTAGATCTGAAATCTAATCAAATTAAAAATGGAGGAAATTTGTTCCCCTAAAAATTTCAGGAACTTATTGTGCAGACTCACATCAAGCACTTGGTGCATTTGGTAAAAGTATTGACTTCCCTATGAAAGTATTTGTTCTAAGTCACTAAATTCAGGAAGGACAACTAAAGAAAATTTTCCAAGAATTATATCAATCAATTTTGCTATCAAACCTAGACTGAAAATTATCTAAGAAAGAACATGCTATTTGATCAAATATTTTTCCTTTCTCATTATTTCTTATCTGGTTTTAAACTAATACTTAACCTATTCATTACCTACTAGTCTATCCAACCTTCTAGTGTGTTTTAATACACATAATAATAGGTAATAACCTTTCATAGAAAAGAGTTGCCTTGGGTTTTTGCTTATAACTTATGAGTAGTTCAAAGAGTGTCTAAATGTATATGAGAAAGTGTCTGAAGTGATTATTTGTCTAGCTTTATTATATCAAATATTGTATTGCTTTGGTGGTTTCTCTCTATAACTTAATATTGCATTTACAAATATTCATATAAATTAATTAAAGAATTATGAAAACTTACTTTTTCCCTCATAAATGTTCCCATGCTGTTAGACTGATGAAATGGCATGGTGTTAAATAGTTATTTCTATTGCATAACTGTCTTCATTTTATGTGATAAGATTTAGGCTATTGCAGAACAATTTTTTCCTGCATTTACACTGATCTACTGTTTTTGATGAAGGAATTGTGGAGGATGCACGTTGGGTTGCTGGAATGGGTAAGATTTAGGATAAGTATAAGGACAGGGGTGCACCCTCCAAATATTGTAACTCAACCCCCCTCCCCCCAATCTGTAACCCCTCCTCAAAAACATGGTATTCCCATTTTGACTTGCTTCCAAACATGCTATCAATCTCATTTTTTTAAATATGCTTTTGCATACTTTGGTTTTAGATTTTATTGAAGACATACAATTTTATGAAATAATTTTTTTTTAACATTTTAAGTGCATATATTAGCTACTTTGGAGCATTTTTGAGAAGAAAAAAGGAGTTGTCATGATTTAAGAATAATATGTCATATGGTAATGAGTTATGGTAGCCCGGTAGTAATGTTAAAGAAGAATATTAGTATGTATAATGTGCCTATAATTCATGTTGGATTATGTTAAAAATGTATACAAAAATTATTTACTATAGTATATTTATCGGCAGTCAAATTTTGTATGCTCTTCATTTCCATTCTTCTTTTCATATCTAAAGAAATGATCTTTGCTAAAGATGTGGATCTAGCCATTTTTAATTTCCAGATGATTGCTGGAATTCATATAAAATAAAATTTTACTAAATTTTAGAGGAGTTAAATTACTTAGTGAAGCTACCTACTTATACCCTGTATGAATAAAGTAGATCTGATTGATCTCACTTCCAAATGCTGTTTCTTTTTTTTTTTTTTTGTTGATTGCTAGTGAAATCACTTACAGCAATATTTGGTCAAATGTTATTGCTGTTAATAATGAGGCTCAACAAATCACATAAGTACTTAGCTCATGCTAATATTTTTTATGATGATATCAAGCCTTTCTTTTACTGTTTAGAATTTTTTTATTGAAGACAAATAATACAATTTCATAGCTCATAGTTTTACCATTCACACAAAAATAATGTTTTTTTGTTTTTGTTTTTTAAGAAAAATATTGTGGGACAAACAAGTTTCAGAATTTAATAATGTTTAAAAGGTTTTATATTTACACTTTTGATTTATGATAACAGTGAATATTTTGTTTAATGTAAGTTTATTTTCTAGCTTTAAATTTCATGGGATTAGTCAGGGATTTTTTTATTTTAGTTCACAAAAACTTTTTACTTTCATTTTTAATCTGCAAAATATAATTGTACGTAAAAATATAAAATGTTTCAGAGAGGAAAGAAAAGGAACTCAAATCATATCAATGCCTGTGAAATAAAAGTTCATTTCTCGTAATTGTTACAGTTGAATGGCAACTTTATATGTTCTCGTGTTGTTGTTTTTTGTGGCTGAAATTATTTCTGGATTTTAGTGTTATAAAATTTTAGTCATTGAATGAAATCTATCATTTCCATGAATTAATCTGTATAATTCTATATTGTTGTTAGTTTATTTCAGATTTGTATTGTATGTCTTTCAGGTGATAAAGCTCGGTACAATCTACCTGCTGAAGAAATGATTTTACATGCAGAGTTCACATACTATTACTATCCTGGTGATATTCCTTTTCCTTGTAAGTGAATACAAAGATTTTATGTTTAAATTTTAAAGGCATGAACTTTTATAAACCAAATATATTTCAGTGCCTCCACCAAAGTTTTACTTGCAAGTAAATCCAGTCCAAGTGCATTTTGATGTATGCAGCTGTTTGTGGCTGAATGCTTTTCTTCTCAATTTATATCACTCTCTTATGGCAGCACAGCCACAACCACAACCGCCAAGTAGTATGCCCTACATAGATGTAAAGATTGAAGCAATCATGCCTCGGGTATGTTGATGTATTTACAGATTTATTTGAGTTGGAGATAAACATATGTAATTTTTAATTTAAATATGAAAATATTTAAACCAAATATATTTGTTAAAATGTTATAGTGAATTTATACTTCCAATATTGTTTTTTAGATTATTTTCGACAACTTAATAGATCATCCTAATCAAAAAGATCGACCCAAATCTCTTCATTTTGAGATTTCCCGTGCATCTATCACAAATGTACGAACATTGGAGCATAGTTCTCGAGCCAATTTAGCAAAGTATGTTGATACTTTTCAGTTAGGGTCCCTTTTTTATGGTGCTGGTTTCCCATCTACAAAATCTGATTGTAATGTGGTTACTGAGAAATTTTATCAACATTTAAGGGGTAAGTAATAAGAGAAAGTAATGAACTTGTTTGTATGTTACATAAAATTTATTTGGCTTTTAACCACTTCTAAACTCTATTAAACATTAAAGTAGTGAGTGAAGAAGAGAGGGAGAAACTCAATATGATAATTGAAGAAAGACAAAAGAAAAGAATTGAAGAATAAAAGAGTTGTTAAATTTCATTCAAAATTCATGTCTACTATGTAGTTTTCAATTCCCATTTTTCATAATTACAACAACCTGTATACAACAGGTACTTCTTGTATATTTTCCGAAAATTTCTCTAAATGGACTCAAAAGATTTTCATTCAATTTTGCATGCTGAAAGATGATTCAAAACAAATGGGAGTGTGAAAGTGTTTTGATAAAACATTTGATATAGTCATAGCGGAAAAGGGGTTTGCAGACACTAAATGTTTCACAAATAAAGATATATTTACCTCTACTAATTACATAGTGAGGTATGTGCTGTTTTTTTTTTAAAGAATGTTGCTGATTCAGTCTCTTGTGACTAATGAGCATGCAGTCTTGCAATACAACAGTGCTCTTATTGAGTCCATTACACTTCTGCTCCTTTAGTGTTCTGGTTTTTGCAGTATAAGTGATTATTTCTATTTTTCCCTAAAAGCTTATATCAGTTGCAAATTCTTTTTGTTGAATATAATGTCTGTATTTGCTTGCTATAGCAATCTATAAATTTAGTATCTTGTTGGAGAAAATGTTTAAAAATTATTTTAAAAAATTGTTTTGTGTGTATTATAATAGTGATTTGTTATTTATTAGTTTAGTATTCTTCTTAAGATATCTATACATATTTTTTATACATTTCTATGTGAGATTTTTGGAGTGTATAACAGTAGGGTTTTCTGTGTCTCTATTTAAGGTACTGACAATGTTCGTCCTCCTCCCCAACCTCTTGTTGCTTCGTCAATACCAGAAATAGAGCAGAAACTCTTTAAAGAGCTGTTGTGGGTTGAAGCAAAAGATATATGGTGCATCAGTCTCGAACCTGTATGGGCTGAGTTTTTTGGAACACCAGCTGTTGGAAACAAGCCTGTAGCATTTTTGGACGCATTTCCTCTAACGTTATGGGTACATTTGAAACTTTCAAATGAAAGTAGTAAGCATGATACGTCTCAAGACAGTTTGAAGCAAACATTAACAAATGTGACATCTAGCAATACAATTTCAACCCAGAATGGTTTGATAACTGAGGAGACAACTCATTTTAAAGAGGCTGATATTCATGTATTAGCCTATATCTCCAACTTAGTGAGTGTGCAACTTAATCACTACCAGTATCTCTTTCTCCTGCGTTTGTCAGAAGAAGCAGCAGAACTAACGAGTGTTTTAGCTGTTGACTCAAAACGCATTAATGCTCAAAACAATACCTCTATTGTTATTGGAGCTATGGTACCTCAGGTTTGTTACTTTGACTATTGTATTCTTGTCAGTGGCGACACAACACTAATGTTAGAGGAGGCAAGATATTTCTAACCAAATAACTTAAATAGTTGGATTTATCTTAAGAATTAAGTTTTCCCTAAGTTATTTGACACTAGGCATTAAACAGTTCAGTATCAGGAAAGGAAGAAGAAATTGATTGCTTGATTCAATTTCCCATCAATAATTACATTAGAATCTCAATTTAGTAATTTCTAAGATTCCTTTGATTCTTTTCCAATTGACGAAGATTCTTCATGGTCTTTTGTGAATAGCAAAAAAACAGTGACGTCAGCCACACTCTCCCTTTACAATGTTGTCTGAGGATGAGAGCAACAGCTCCCAAAAGTAGTCTGGAGAAAACATCGTAAGTGAAGAGTGTGGCCAACATCACTCAATATATATTTTAATTGTAGTGACCGCTCTTCAAGTTCTCAAAGTATTTTACTTTGTATCTTTCAAAAGTCATTTAGTACAATTTGTAGTTAAAAGCAAGCTATTGCAAATTCAGAATTTTATTTTGGTGGAAACCTAATAAACTTTACCTTAATTCGAAAGGAAAAGGCCTGTGTGTCAAACAATACTATTTTTTTTCTTCAAAATTTAGAATATTTCTTTTTCACTTGTTTGAGTGGGATTGAGGGTAGTGGCTTGAGACCATAAGCTTTCCCCACCCTCACCCCTAAATCTGCGAAGAGCAAGGAATGGTATAGCTTACATTGTGAATTTGTGCTTAGAAAAATCCTTTTTGTCTTACCAGACTTTCGAGTACTATGAGATTTTTATTGCAAGCATTATAAACTGTAATCATTATTTTAAATGTGATCTTTAATAAATTGTGAATAACATGATGGATTCCAGTATCATGTTTGTATTTAATTACTTAGATTGTATTTATCAGATGTGAAAGAGATTTATCAGACAGGATGGTAAACCTAGCTGCCACTGATGATTGTGAAATTAAATGTCAAACTATAGCTCTAATGAAACAAAATTTATTTTTCATTTAGGTTGAAATTACATTTGTAATGCCTTCTCAGTCACCTGGTAAGGAATGTTCTGGTGGAGACCTGGAATCAGTGCTCCCAGATTCTGCAAGTTTACAGGATGACAATGTTACAGCTAGTGTTCCAAGTCTTCCTGTAACATCCAAGCATTTAGAATTGCAAACTCCAGAAGAAGAAAGAGTTCAATTTGAAATGGGCCCAATTTATCCACCAATGGAAGTACGGAGCTATGTTTTCCCTAATAATCTTAATACTGGTCTGAACAGTATGAAGAAAGGATTTAGTAGTATAATGAATACTCTAGATTCTGCTTTGAAATCTAGTCCAGATGATGCAAGTGATACTACATCTTTGCGAAGTGGTGATGATTCATCAGATAGTGAGAATTATGTTTTTTTAGAACATTCTTCAAGTGATAAACAAGTAGAAGGAATTGATTCAATGTTCTACATATCCTCTTGTACTACTGAACCTCTTCAACCTCTGGAAGTTGCTTGTGAAGTTATAGAAGAGGAAGCAGGTACAACTACCTCACCTAGTGAAAGATCTTTAGATAGCAGCAGTAAACGTCGGGATTTGGTGAGTTCAAAATGCACATGATCCTTTTAACGCATTTGTGAACAAAAATCTAACAACTTTTTTGGCAGGTGTCTATGTCTACCTTTAAATTGGGACAAGTTGAATTTGTTCAGCAATCTCAAGGTTTTGACTCTGTCATTAAGTTACAAGTGTCATGTGTCAAAGCTGATGAGTGTAACTCAATTCCTTGGGATGAATTGCAGGTATACTAGTTATTTTATATTTAGTGCATTGCTTGAGTTTTGGCTTTTGGGAATATTGCCCCCTACATAAGTGTAAGAGTGGATCACAGAATAAACACATGACACAATAAAACAATAAAAGTTACATATTTTTTACAGCTACTTTGCAAGGCATTTATAATAACTTTTTGAAATCTTATTTTCTAATATTGTGATATATTTTTGATAGTTTCTGAAAGAAGGAAAACAAAATCAAATCGGAAATATTTGTAATATTTTTAATCTCTCTCTTTTCTTTTAATGAGAGGGGGCATAATATGTTGAGATACCAAATTCCTCACATTTTCATATATAAAAGAGTTCATGAAAATGGTCTCATTATTATTGTCTTTTTTGAAATGAGGAGACCTACCATGATTTTTTCTTGCAAATTTAGTTTCCCACTCGAAACTGTTTCCTCAGTGATTGGATTGGAATGCAAAAAAAGACCACTAAATGTGTGTCTAAATATTAATACCTCATCTCTGTACATTATTCTTTAGCAGATTCGAGAGTAGATTAAGGGAGGTATTCATTCTCCCTCTCTTTTGGTAAATGTTTAAATGAATATATTTGTTACCTAAATTTTTATTGCATAGATTTTTCTGCAGGACTCTATTGTGCTGTCTCTTCCAGAATAGTTTGTTCATGAGTTATCACTTCAGGTTAGAATAATTCTTATTTCATTATGTTTTGAGAGGTTAGCATTTCTAAGATCAGAAATATATTATATGCCAATGTTTTTATTAATGTTACCTGATAATTCAAACTTTTGTTCACTACATCTCTTTATGTTTATAAATAATGTTATTGGTTACAGTCTGCAATGCTTAAGAAAATAAAGATTTTCTGTTTTGTTGTAATCGTATTGGGAATGTTGGATTTGGTGTTACTATAGTCAAATTATGTCATGCATACCTGCTATATGCAACATTGACTTTGGCTATGCCATTTAAATTATTTCATTTTGATTATGAATTTTCTCTCTCTCTTATTAACTTTTTTGTCTTGAGAGAAGTAACAGTATGAAAGATTGTGTGCTGTTTGAGGGAAAGTCTTTAGGAGTTAAATATTGTTTTCCTTTCTGTTTTACATTTAGTACTGCCTCTTGCCACAGAATTTTCTTTTGATAAAAATTTTGCCTTTGCAAAGTGTGCTGCTTTGTGTCATAATTAAGGGACAGTTAATGGCAATTTATGGCTTCCCAATTTGCTTCTTGCAATGGATCAGATTCATCATTATGTCAAATGTCTTTTTATACATACGTTTTTCTCTGTACATTTTTTGCATGCCTTCCTGCCTTCGGTCTCTTATGAATGTTTTGTGTGACACACTGGCAGGCCAGAGACAAGGTATCAGCATTTTTCATTATAAATTAGCATGTTTGTATGAGTGCAAATTATGGGTGATGTGTAATGCTAGTTTTAAATTGAAATACTGTCTGAATTCATGGGATTCTATTTATTATTATTATTATTATTTGAAAATTAATTAGTTATTTATTATATTGAAAATTATTTCTTTATTGAAAATACCCACTATTTTGAAATAAATTATTTTTTTAATTTGTAAGTCAAATCTGGTGTGTGTGCTCATGCTCTTTGAGTGGAGTATATTGTTGGAAATGACTTACAAATGACATGCTTGGTTTAATTGAACCATAGATTGTTTAGGCAAAGTATATACGTCTGAGAAGTTTATGTAAACTTCATAAAGTCTTCTGAAAATTGTAGAATAATGGCACCCCATGCTTTTGTAGAAGTTGTTTTGAATTTGCACTAGCATGTGTAATATAATTTAATTCATCATAAGGTTTTTAAAAGTATTTTTGTATCATGCTATAGTAGAACCTCATTTATTCGGACTCACTGTAATCAACGATTATCCAGATAATTGAAAAACTGGATAACCTGAATGATTTGGGAAATAAACCATAAAACAAAGTACAGTGTACAGAAAATTTGCCATTTATCCTGCAAGAACATTTGTAACAAAAAACAAAAACAAAACATTGAGTGAAATTAATTTTCTTAGCCTCGCCAACCATATATTTATTATTAGTGTCAACTTTTGACTGATGGCAGTCATCTTCAGTGATCTTCCTCCGGACAAGAACATTTGCCATTCTTCCTTACCATGCAGTTGAAAGTTGACTCTAATAATAAATGTATGGTTGGCGAGACTAAGAAAATTAATTTCATTTTGAATTACACCAACAAAACATCACCAATACCATCTATATAAAACATTAAGTATTGCCATAAACAACATCAACAAAAACTTAGGTGTTTGGGAGTATTTAGAATTAAACATAATAAAGATGTCACGCAGAGGGCCTATATATCTAAATTAGTCTCAAGTGAACACTGAAAATAAAACCAGAGTTGAGTTGTGACACTACTACGCATAGCATCCTTGGGCACACTTTCTCTCAAACATCACAATTTAACCATGAAGGATGTGTGTAATACATAATTTTGTACTTCCAGATTTCTTAACATTTCTTTTTAAGAACAACAAATTATAAGTCACTTATAAACTTCCACATTAAAATTATTTTTAAACTGGACTGAAGTTGTAAAACATATGTATCATGTGATATATTTATAACTTGATAAATATTATGGTAATAGAACTGATCAGCAGAGATTCTGAATGAGCTGGGTAAAAGAGATTCTACTAGATCTATTTGTGGTGTATCGAGGTTTTGTAGGAGGAAAAATAGAGAACTATATCACAGCGGTGTTCTCTAAAGCATTATATCCTCGAAGTAGTTTCTGCTAGTCATGATGGACTTGCATTATAATTGAAAGTATAATTTTTACTGCAGTATTACCAATTTAAAAATGTGGTGTATTATAATGTGCGTGTGTAATTTATCTTTGTTTTAATCAATAATTTATGTGAAGTAGCATTGGATTTTGCTGTTTATTTTTCAGCATTCAATTGTTTGAGTTGATAATTTTTCACCTTTGTTACTGCAATAAAGAATTTTAAAAAACGAGTTTCAATTTATGATGTTAGTTTTTAGACCTTTAGACCACACATTTAATTTCCTATTTTGAAGTTGTTGGGTGTTTGTTAGTATTTTTTTGTGCTTTGTTTAATTTTTTAGTTTTATTTGTTGTTAGTTTGAAGAGGTATGAGTAGATGTTTTTGAGTTCAGAGTGAAATTTTATATCGAATACTTAATTGCATGAAGTGAACTAAATATAATTAGATGTAAGTGAAAGTTTGAGTGTAGGCTAGCATGTTTCAATCAGAGTGGCTGGATTGAATGATTTTTATGAAATTTGATGTTTGGGAATTTCTCTTAATTTTTATTTTGTTTTAATCACACTTTTTCTAAATTGAGAGCACTGTAAGCACTACAGAATTAAACATCCAACCAAAAAATCAAATATTTCTTGTGGATATAACT
The DNA here is from genome assembly GCA_002313205.1 of Laupala kohalensis. Classification (NCBI taxonomy): domain Eukaryota; kingdom Metazoa; phylum Arthropoda; class Insecta; order Orthoptera; family Trigonidiidae; genus Laupala; species Laupala kohalensis. The sequence continues at coordinate 34,723 of NNCF01138935.1, forward strand.
TCAAAGCTGAGGTAAACTTTTGTTTAAGATGTTAATATCAATTTAAAAAATAAATGTCATGTACTTCTTTGATATAATTTTTGTATTCTTCATCACCTTTACATTAAAATTTTATTGCACTTTCAAGTAAAAGCACTTTGAAGTGGTTTTATTTTAACTGAGTGAGATTATTTTTGTACAGTTTTCTGTGTAATTTCTTTTGTTGTTTTTCGTTTCTTATGAGTTTTTGATTTCTGCTTTCTTTTGCTTACTGTTGTTGAAACCTTATTTGTTTTAAAAAATTTATTGAGAGGTATTATGGAATTACGTGTATATTTTATTATGCATAGTATCTATGTTTCCAAAAGCTTGATCTTATCAGTTTACCATTAAATATATATTGTTACCAGCACATGGAATGGAATTCTCTGATATTTTAAGAAAGAAACATTCCTGAAGCTCATGTATAAGATCTTGCTTAATGTTGTTTCGTTAAATATTCAGTAATAATGAAACAGTATCAAGTGGGTCTTCTTAGCATATTGTAAGTATGTTAAATTTTGCTCTTTAGTGAAATTCAGCATGTGAAACCCTTGTAAAAGTCCACATATAAGTTATCTAGCTGCTCATTATTGTTACTAAACATGCCTTGCCATTTTAAAAAGCTTTTTGAACCTTACTGCACGTGGAGAAAATCTAACAAAACATCAATTTTCACTCACACAAATTAGAAAAAATGCCACTCAATGAATAGGTTGTAGATAATATTTAGTATTTTAGTTATATTAATTTACTGACTTGTTTGAATAATGCAACTCTCTATGTACAGAATAAATTTGATTGCCGATCAAGAGCTTGGAATGAAATTTCTGTTGAGAGTGGATGTAGACCTCAGGTAACTGTACGACTAGACCATTCTGTTCTACCTGGAGAGCTTCTCAGTCGTGCTTCTCTCAAAGAATGGGCTACTGATAAAATTGAAGCACAGATCCAGAATGTGGAATTAGAACTAAATATGAGTTCAGTAATAGGATTAGCTGACTTATTTGAAGATGAAATTATTCCTCTTCCTTTACCAGTACTTGTGAGTACAATATATCTGATATTTCAGTCGTTTCAGTATTATATTTTTATTTTTTATTTTCCTAACAATTTTAATAAGATTGTTTTAAATGTTTGTTTTATTCTTACTGTTCATGCTTGTATAAATAGGAAAACTATTGACTTAAGTAGATCCTGGTATCTCCAAAAAATTTATCAGAAAGTTTACCAAAAGAAAAATAGTATGTGCAATTTTATTATATCCATTTGTTCAGTGAGTTTTCTCTTATATAATACCCGCTTTGCAAAAAAAGAAAAGGAAAAAAGTCACCTGCTTTCTTTCTTACTTCCATATTTTGTGTGTTTGTGTGTTGTAAATTTTTGTGTGCTATATCGTACATTTTTAAGTTTGTTGTATCATTTATTTTAAGGTAAATTTGGATAATGTAAAAATTCATCTGAATGAGGACAGACCTCCAAGCAATATTACTTCACCAGGCCCAGTTCCTATTCACTTAACTTTATCAAAACTGTGTCTCCATCGAGGGAATGATGGTGTATTTTATTTTGAACCTCAGTCTTCAAATGCAATGGAAACAGGTTTGTGTTATTACAAATGTTTGTATTTAATGAAACTCTGCACAGTTACATGTTTTTTTGCTCTAGTTATTTTTCGTGTCATTTCATTGATAACAAAGGTAACACTATTTTAACCATAAACATATTTAACATTCATAAATTGTCGTCATTGATGAAGTTATTGTGTATTGTTATTACTGTAATATAGTAACTTGTATTGTATTGTATTGTATATTGTATATTGTATTGGCTTGTGTCTTGTGATACTCTTATGAATAGCATATGTGGTTGGGACATTTTTGTGACCCTTCTTTGTTGACTCCTCTGTCTGTGGTACCACTTGTCAGTTTTCCATGGTTTGTCTTCTACTATCAGATTGAGGCAGAAACTAAAAGTCTATTTGGGTACTTTTTTTCAGCAAGATTAGTTTTGTGAGTATCAGAGTGATCATGTATATACCATATAATCATACAATTAGATGTGTATAGATTTTTCGATGTGAGAAAACCAGTGGGTTGTTATATGTGATGGAGAAAGTGGCAAGGGTTGGAGCAGTTTTTGTATTTACATTTTTCCAGAAGAAAATAGGAATTTTTGTTTCTTGGAGTAATTCTACATCAACCTGCATATTACAAGAACCATAATTGTTTTATGAACTTTATATAGGTACATGGAATAGGAAAAAATCAAATCTGCGATTACCTGTTTATTGTCCTTATCCTCCCCAATCGAGGAGCGTGGAACTGTAAAAGGGTGGTTTGCAACACATCGAAAAATAGAGCAGAAAAAACTAGTTGTGCAGAACCATTCGCCGGTCAGCTGACCCGACGCGAAACCAGAGATAGGCCTCATCCATCATTTTTTTCATTTATTTTATTTTAAAGCTTTTAAAATTTCATTTCACACAGATTAAAACATTTATATATATGTTCTTAATAACAATATGTTTATTTTTTACTCCTCTCCGGGATGCACTTTTTTATTAATAATTGGACCTACATTGAATATATAGGGTGCACTGTTTGAAGGGAGTGCCACTTATGGTTAGGAGGTTTGGGACCAAAGGACCAAAGCAGTGCGGGAGTGGTGCTCCCATGTGCTCCCACTCTACTACCTTCTGGTTATTAGGCTTTGAATGGTTTGTTAACTCGCTGCTGACAAAATTGCTTGTTTTTATTGAAATCTGCTTGGATATTGTTGATAAAAATGCAGAGGAGTGAGCAACATTTACAAATGTAGATCTTTCATGAATTGACCATTTTTCCTCCTATATCTGTCCTCCAGTTATATGCTGGAGAAGTATGATATAATTTGAGTAATTACTGTGGAGTCCATCTAATAGTGGAATAAGGTAATATTTTAATCAGATAATATAATACTAACAACTCAACATTAATTATTTCAGGAGTGAGTCCTGTAGAAGTTAGTAGTAGCTCAATACAAGTTGAAACCCTTGAAGAAACTAATCGGCAACTTCTATTAGAAAACAGAGAATTGAGGCGACGCTTAGCTGCTTTGGAAAGAGTATCGGATGAGAATCATCTTTTGAGACAGTCTTCTGAAGAAAGTCAGGTATGGTTTTGGTTCAAATGAAAATTTGTTTTCTTTTGCTAGTTTTTGTATATTATTCTATAATTTAATAGAATTATATTAGAGGGTGTGAGATTTACATTTTTCTAGGGTGCAATATAATTTGTGTAAATTCTGGGACAACTACAATCGTGAGGAAATGGTTTTGGCTGTTAATATTAGAGATTTTAAAAAGAATATGATGCTCTCTCAACATAGTTACTACATCCAATGCATTTTTGCTGTTCTAAATATAATACTATGTGAAATATATTTTTTATGGAATTATATTTCTTTTGAAAATAATTATAATAATCATATTTATTAATCAAAGTGTGCAATGTGTATGAAGATCACATACACATGATAAAATGTCTAATACAAATCTGGGAATGACACTAGACTTAAATTGGAAAGATTACATTAAGAAGAAAAGAAATGAATTGGACATTAAATACATATTGGCTATGGGTAAAAGCAATTATTATGGTACAAACAAGTTCTGAAACCTGCAGGATTGTAAGGTGTGCAGCTCTGGGGCTGTAGTAAAAAGTCCAATGTTAAGCTTTTTCACCCATTAAAAAATATATTACCAATGCACCATGGTATATTCGATTCAACCATGTCCATGTATTAACAGACTATTCAAAGGAATATTTTCTGACACACAGTGATAGCCCACTAGTATGAAGACTAGACTATTAGATAAGTCCACAACTTAATTGAATTAAATAAAATTTAAAAAAATCAACTAATATGTCCTGAACTTCATGTAATATATCTTTACTATCAAAATAGCTCAACGTAATGAAGATTGTTAAGAGAAAAATCACATTGGGATGATTTAACCTCACATCCTTTTTATTTTCATATCAAATACATATTTAGTTTATGTTGTCTTCTATATTTAAGTTTGTGCAGAAATTTGTTTCATTGACATAAATTTTTCTGTTTTATTTTCTATCTCATGTTTATAAATAATGTAGTTTTGGATGTTTTTGGTATAATTTCTTTTAAAAAGTTATGTTTATTCATTGAAATATTTTTCTCTTGTTCACATCCACAACGCTCAAAATAAGGCTTATGTTAATTGTTTCAACCACTTTTTGTCTCAAAGACTCATTAATTGATGAATCATTCTGTATGATTCCATCCCAAAAGATACAATAGATTTTATCTCTTCAAACATTTGGTTAAAAGCTTCCTAAAGCACCATTGCTTCTATAATGTTATAGAATTTCATATGAGTTCCTATTTTCCCATTAAGTATTCCTTTAAGTTCTAGTATATATTAAGTTATGTTAATTCCTTGCATTCCTTATGCCAAAGTTGTACTTTTAATGATAATAATAATGGATTATAGTATGAAAATATTTAAATGCATGCTTTTTCTTTTAAAAGTAATTCATAGCATTAATATTTTTAACTGTACTCAACCTTGGCACAATTGTATTCATTGTGTCTGCAGCCCCAACCCAGTTTGGGTGTTTCTCCGGTTCCCCTTGACATCGGGATAGATGGAATTGTCTCTTGCTTTCTTGCATTGTATTGGATATTGGGCTATAAATATTTATTTATTTAATTTTTATCATCTTAATTAAGGTAATTAATTTTCTTGTTTCAACTTCAACCCAAAGTTAAGGAGTCCTTGGAAAATAAAAGCCAAATTTTAAATTATTTATTGAATAATTTATAATTTGTTACTGCCTCCTTGTGGATTTATGAAAAAATTAAGTTCTCAAATTAAATTAGTATCTTTTATGACTGCAAGTTTTATTTTAAAAGATTTTTGTATGTATAAATCATTGATTTTCTCAGAACTTGAAAAACTTGAAACTATGCATTTCAGGTTCTTCGATCTTGTCTTGCCGATGCTCAAGATAATGTTGCTCACTTACTTGATGAAAAAAGATTGCTACTTGATCGATTAAGTGGGTTGCAAAACCAATTGGACCAGGCACACCGCAGCAAAAGATAGCAGAAGTGCTTCACATGTTGTATAATGAAGAGAAATTAGTTTCATTATCTGAGAATGTAGATTTTATTGTATGTGCTCATTGGAGGGAGAGGCAGGTAGGTAATATACCTCGAGTTGCTTGAAGTGCAATATAAACAAATGTGCAATCCATTTTCTTCCCTACTTACTTGAAGTCAATAGTCTGTCCATTTTCAAAAGCCAATTCTCTCTGTATTGCTGCTGAACTGATAGTAATTACTACATTTGTAAGTGGTGAGGAAGGTATTGTATACATTTTGTATATTGGGATATGAATTTATGGTTGTAAATTTTTTATTGTAGTTACGTTCCAAACTTCAAAATGTGTGATATAAGTTTCCACATCTTTGAATAGTTTCATTTCAAAAATGTTTCTTTTTCTATAAAGAATTTTATGCTGCATGTCCTGAATGTTATTTTAAGAATGAAATAGTTACCAGATATTTGCATATTAAGCCGAATTTGTAATTAATATTGTGAGTTCCTAATGTTTTTTCTTTGTCAAATGACTATTTCCTGAATGAGATCCTGTTCTTTTCTATATTGCTCTAATATGTATTTTTTATTTAGACTTGTTAATGTTTTGCATTTTTGTTTGCACTACCACCAGTTTTTGTGATAATATACCTGCAAGTATAGTAATTAACCAAAAGTCAATTATATTTTATAATGATTTATAAATTAATTTACTGAAAGTCTTAAATACAAGTTCATATTTTAATTTGAGATATTTTTCTCAATACATCACATTTTCAGGTAGTGTGTTGGTTTTTAGTCTTCCATCATTTTAATTAAAAAATATGAAACTATTTGATAAGTAATCTTTTGTTCATCTATTGAATTTTAATGGGTTGAAATATTTTTGTTTTATATCATTTTGTTATATGACAAAATGTATATAAATATAAAATTTTATTTGTTTATTATTTATGTAATCAAGTTTTTAAAAATCTACTCGCTTAGCCTGAAAATCACCAAATTTGGTGGTGTTGAAAGGAGTTGCTCTTCTGTACTTCATTGTAACTTTTATTTTGTGTGTATGATATTGTTTTTATTAAGCCCATTATGAACTGGTAAAAAATCATAAAACATTTTTATTGATTAAGTTTATTAGTTGATTTCAAAAAATTGTTTGAAGTGTAGCTATTTATTAAAGATGGTACTAATTATTATTCCTTTAGAAAAATCTATTCTTTAATTTTTAGTGTTGAAGCTTTTCTGACACTGTCCTCCATTTAATTTCAGTTGTTACTAAAATTTTAATGTTTGTTAAGATTCTGAGTTACATGCTAAAGTTGTGTAATGGTAGGGGTTAAAAAAATATCTCAAAAAGTTTTTAATATGCATTATTAATTACAAGATGAAATTTCTTTTTTAATTTTCATATCTGGAATAGATAAAGTATTACATGCATAGTTGAACATGCCACTGAATTTTCCCTATTTTTTGCCATGAAATTTGGTTGAGAATAAGATATTAGATGTAAGAGCTCACATGTATTAGGAACTGAATCAACCATTGTAAATTTTACTTGGTCTTAGTTGGGTAAATCAGACAAGATGGTTGTTTTATATTGATAATTAGATTATTTCTATATTATAAATATGAGTAGACCTCTATTTTTATATTTCTTTGAAACCAAAGTAATAGTTACTTTAGTTATTTTTGAGATTTGCCAATTATGGGATTTATCAAAAAGAACTTTTTCTGATAGTAGCCAATAAAGAATTGTATCCAAAATGAAAAGTCTATTGCTACTGTTATATTGTGATAGTGAAATTATTGAAAGTGAAATCTAATAGTTTTAATAATATGAGTACTAGTACTGATTTCTAAATTGTGAATAAGTTATCTGTTTTTTCTACCATATTAATTTGTGATGCTTTAGATGGTCAGTAGTGTTGTATCCTTTAGGAAATCTTCACATTGAAGTCGTAATATTATAATGAAGTTATTGTTTTAATTTCTTTCACATAAAAACTTCAACAAAAATGTACCTTTTATAATTCAGGAAGTTTATCCTTCCACTGACAGATTGTGTTTGGAATATAGATTCAGTCTTATTTCTAAAATGAGAGAAACCCTCGCAAATCGTTTTTTGGAAGGTAAAATTCGTGTTGAAGTTTTTGCGTTTAAGAAATTGTCATTGTGATCTATTATGAGTGTATTCTGAGGCAGTTGTGTTTATTCTGAGGTAATTGTTCCAAGAAGACAAGTTTTCTTAATACTGATAGCATTCAGTTAGGAAAAATCTGCTTTTCCTCTAGTTCACCATTCTATTTCCTATGATATGAAGACAATCATCACTGACACAGTTTCACAATTTGTTCTCTATTGTATTCCTTCTATATTTTCTTCATTTATATATGTTAAATGCTTGAAATGAGTCACGCTTTTATGATTTTTTAAAGTGGTCATATGATCTTTTCATTTTTGTAACATGTGAATTACTAAATTTGCTTGATAGGATATTATATGAAAGTTGATTTGTATCAAAAGTACAAGTTTCATTATCACATTATGTTTAAAATTTTGGTATGAATAATTCAATCTTCTATGTATAATTTCCTAATTTGAAAATTTTTTTGTGTGTTCAACTTAAACATAAATACTCTTGTGATCATTGGTGTTCTTACATGTTTTATATTTCTTCTTTTTTGAAGTGCCTTGTACTATTTCATCCCTTTAAAAGTTTATTTCAAATTATTTGTACAATTTCTATTATCCGATTGGTGAAATATACAATATTTAACATCAAAATGATAGTGTAGGACAAGTTTCATTCAATGATTGTAGGATCTTGATGTCAATATACTTCTTTGATAAGAATTTATTTAACAGGACATATATCATCTCTTTATATTGGTACAAGCTTCATATGATCAAAAACAGTTACAATTAAATTTGTTACAACAATTTACCATTTAATTTGTTACATACCTTGTCATTTGTTTTTGAAGCCATCAAAGATGAACTTATTATCTGTATGCAATTATTGGAGTAAATATTTCTTAATATCAGAGGCAGGTGTGTCACTTGGTGTTTATATGAGTTTAATGGTTACAATGCATCATGAATGTATGATTTTTCAAAGCAATCTTTAGATTACTAAATTTGCTTGATAGGATCTTTGGAGACATCTAATCTTGAATTCTTAGCATGCTTAGAGCATTAAATGCATGCTAAATAATTGTTGGAAAGGTTGTTGGCAGTTCTATGTTATTAAGATTGGGTGACACATTATGGTCATGTTATTTATTTTTTTTCTGTGGTTTGATAATTATTTTCTATTACTGTTTTATTATTTCTGTGTGCATTAATGATATCTGTTTGTTGCATCAACTTTCCTGACTGCTAGTTGCCTAAAAAATTGCATGTTGAGCACAGTGCATGAATACTTCACCTTTCTTGTACCATTTTATAAAATTATGTTCTATTTAAGAACTCTAAAGATTGAAGTCTGGATTGATTTCATAATAGAAGTATTATGTCTTAATTTTGTTTCCTCAAGTCTGTACATCTTATGACGAATTTTCTATTGTGTCCTGCAACAGGTTTCTACTACTTACCGATAATGTATAGTTGAACAAACTTTTTGATGAAAATTATTTTGTGTTTGGAATTCCATTGTTGGAAAAGAAAATATATAAATGTTAATTTTCAGACATTAAGTTCGTATTATTTGGCAAATTTTTTGGAATAATCGGTTCCTTTTATTTATTAACAGTATTTATAGATTTTGCATTTAGTTACTTCACTTAATATAACTCTTATTCACTACACTCCTAAATTTCAACCATCTTTGTTTGACTTTCATCAGGGCTACAAAAAAAATTGTGTTTCTTACATGTGTTCTGTCTTTGAGTAATGAATTATACAATTTAAACAATAAATATTTGCATCAAAATACTCACTCAGATATGTCACATACATCTTTCCTCATGAACTGCACCCTTCCTGATTACAAGTAATCACCTTGGCATTCAGGACTGAGTGACTCACTGACGAGACATTGCTCTTGAGGGAAAATATGGATTTGCAATGTGTGCCGTGTTGTCATTTTTGCGTACTAAGGGGACATTAGTTGTACATGAGAAAAAGCAACTTGCAGAACTGAACAAACAAAATATTGGTTACAACATTATATTACAAAGTTATCTTATATAATAATAATAAACAATTTTTTAAATTATGTATTCAAGAGACACCTTACATGATATAGTATGCACATAAATACTTTTTATTTGTTCATTATACATAGAGACTCCATTTTATCATGAGGTTCAAATGTCCAATTTCGTCATCTTGAAATTTGGATTTTGTCATGTTGTTTCGTCATATTCATTTGAAAGCATTTTGTCCGTTTTTCGAAGTTAAGCTCTTTTCGTGTCTTACGTTACTGTTCTGGTCTTGCATTTTAAAGGAAATTTAATGTTATCTCTTCCAAATAAGATGTATATTTTTCCTTTTCTTTCCCCCCTCCAATTCTGAATTTAACTCATGAGCAATGTGCTTAAGATTTCATCATTTATAAAACGGAATGCTAATTGTAGGTAGTAATTTAATATATTAAAAGAGAAAAATTTGGATAGGGTTTATTTTTTACCATTTAGTCAATTTTTGCATTTTACAAATTTACAGTTTTAAATACTTGCATAAAGTATTTCTTTTAAAATTGATGGTGAAAAAAGAAATTTTTTACATTTAAGTAGTTTGTATCTCGGAACATGAAAAAAAGTCAAATTGCTGTTGAATCCACTGAATTCACGGATGACTTCGCACCAAATGCCGAATTTTGGCTATCCCCCGATTTTTCACTCGCCTTTTCTGAAATCAGCAGGTTACTATGAGGATGTACCTGGATATGAGCTCAATCCGACATGATTTTATAATCTTGTGCAATACGCTCCCGCGAAATTATGGGGTCTCTAGTAATACATACGAAAAAACTTCGAACTTGAATATTTTTAAAATTGTAAAATGGTACTTTTTTATTTTATGTACTTCTACTAAAAAATTGAGAATTTTTCTCTTTTGATGAACTTAATGTTCTGAGTATTGGATAAATAACATTTTCTTAATGCTCAAATAAAAACAAGTTAAAATTTCTGCAACATCTGGACATTTTTCACAAGATAATTTTTTGAAAAAGAAAGTTTACTGGAACTTGTCTAATAGCAAATCAAACTTAATAAAATAGTGTCTACTAATCTAATTTCTGGTGTTGGAATTTATCACTGTTTTCTTCCTGTGCCACTTCAATTTATTCTGTAATATCTACTCTAATCCACTTAGTTCTTGTGTAATTTCACTATCATTTCTAATGTGACTTCTTGTAAGTGTAGAAAATAAGAAAAAATTTGTTTGATGGCATAACATTAAATTACATTAATTTCACAATTCACTGACAATGACATAATCAATATTGTAGATTCTGTTTATGACACTTTTATATATTTATCCTGCTATGACAGTTGTGATATGTAGGTGAGAGTTCAATAAATGATCATTCTTAATGATAGTAGAAATTCCACTTTATTAAACAGTTGGTTTACGCTGTTGTAATATTGTTACTGTTTCTCATAGTTTGTTGAAATTGTTGAAGTTCAAATTGTATGTTAAGACAAGAGAATGTAAAAAGAACTAGTTTTGAAAGTTCCATTCAATCAACATGGTCTAAGTTATCTCCTTTTTAGCTATCTCCCTGAGTGACAATGCGTTGGTAATTTTTTAACAACTGACCTATTTTACGGTTATTGAGAGAATCACAAGTAATAGAGATAAGCAGGTGAACTATTTTCTGCAATCATAACTGAATTGTTAATTGAATATTTTAAAGTACTGGCCATTTTTCATTTTTTCATATACACAAGGAAAAGTAAGTGAAAAATTAAAAAATATATTAATCATAAACAATTCATGTGAATAATAAACATTTATAATTCTGAACAGTTTAGCCCTTCTTAGTGTTTCTAACTTGAATGCTATGTTACTGCTTTTTATTTTAAATTTATTGATGTAAAACTATACTAGATGAAGAGAACAGTCAATCTGTACTCAGAAATTGAAGTAAATAACTGGACATCCTTATTTATACTTATGTTTTTTGTTTACCTAGACCAAAGAAATTAATTATATTTTTTAATATGGTGATTGTAGTTTGTTTGTTTTTGTGATAGTCTTGAAAAGGCAGGTAGAATTCTCTTCTTTTAATGGAAAATAATATATATGTTTCATTATGAAACCATTCACTAGAGTTTCAATCGTACTTTAATTCTGACTACCAACTGTTCTTGAGGAACTAAAAAAAAGAAAACCTCGAAGTTTTGTCAATTAGCAAATACTGCAGAAATTTATTTTGAATTTAGTAATTGCTAGAATTTAGTTGGGCTTCTTTCTCTTGAGTGTGTAACTTGTCCTATATCCATGTAGTGATGGAAATGAATTAAAAACCTTGAATTTCAGAATTGAGAAACACCAAATATACAAGTGAGATGTTAAAGTAAAATTATCTTATATTTACCAGACTAGGAGACTAAAAACTCCACTGTGATAAATCATAGGACCTTCAAATACTTTACTCTCAAAATGTAATGTAGATGATATTATTTTATAAAATATAAGATATTTGTTATTTTGGCTACAAAAGTGAATAGTTTTTTGTTTTTTTTTGTACTTTTGTATCAAATATGCTGTATAGTTTTGGTTAACCGCCCAATGAGATTTTAAATAGAATTCTTCATTCATCATCAATTAATGAAAGTAAGATGGAAAATACTCTATTATTTAATAATTATAATACCCACTTTATTAACAAATTTTAATACGGTTCATTTTTTTTACTCTTGTAGATTTGAATTTTGTTACTGTCCATTATTAATACTGATGAAATATTGGTTTTCTCTTTAAAAATTGTTTATTAAATTAGAACTAAGTGGTGAAATGAGTGAAATCATTGAGAAGTTTAATTATGATTTGAAGAATTATGTGGGTTGCTTAAATCAACAAAAATCTGCTGTATCCACATTCATAATGTGTTCATTTTCTAAAATTACTCATCTTTCTATTGCCAAAATCATGATGTATAAGTAGGGTAGCCTTACAATAAGGAACTTTCTAATGTTGACAGTTTCTGCCCTGAAAACACAATGTCACATTAATTTATTTTACGTGGGTATAATTCTTAAAAAATAATATCTAATTCCTCAATATGAAAGAATGACCCTGTTCCTAATAATTGAAGAAATATTTTGTCAAGCTATTTGTAACACTAAGTACTTTGAATTGATGATTACTTGAAATATTACTCCAATTTTGTCCATAACACATGTAATTTTCTAAGCTGAGGGTCTGGTAAATATTTTCCTCTGAGAAAAATCAATACATTGAGAATTTTTGTAAATTGAGTTGATTGATTTTCTGAAGTTAATATGGACAAGTAATTTAATTAAGATATTTGCACAAAATGACTCAAAACACTCTTCTGATCCATTTGAAATGTTTAGTTAAATTTATTCAATTTGACTGAAAAAAGTTTATTCTGCTTTGAAAATCCATTAACTCTGACTGAAGAGAAAATGGAAATTTCTATATTTTCAAGTTAGTATTTTGATCAATGTTCTCGAAGTTTGGTTTTTGAGGAAATGTATCAACTGAAAGTATGAAAGAACATTCAGAAACAAAAAATATTGTATATTCTCAGACAAAGTTCAAACAAATGAATTTAATCCTGGACTAATTTGGAAAGTAAACATAAACAAAAAGTTGTATAGCATATTTTGCTTTATTTTGGAAAATTTTTAAAATTTTCTTTTTGTATCTGTGTAGAATAAATTTTGAATCTTTGCAATTGAAAAGTTTTACTCGTGATCGTTGTGTTGCATGATTGGTCTGACATTTGAAACTTTTTAAATTGTATTGACACATATTTGATACTGCCATTCTCTTTTCTTAAATTAATTTGAATAACTTCATAAATATATACTTTTATTCTTTTGTTTTCATATTTACATTAGGTCTGCCCTTATTTATCATAGAACTAATTTAAGAAAACTTGAAACAACCAATTTTACTTTTTTGTTAAATTGTTTAGTCTTTTTATCTATATCCAGCGATGGTTATTTTTATTATTCCCAGTGTCAATCCATTATTTTACAAATTTTGCCATGATTTTAGGAAGTTTTTTCTATCATATCTTGTAATTATTTGGTGTTGTTTCCAAATTACATTTTTTCTAATGAACTGAATTTTTTAAATTCTATGAACTGTTGATGGTAATAATGCAGTTGTTGATAATATTGAATCATTCCAAGATTTATTTAGTCTTTTATAACTTATTCTTCTCTAGTACTATATATTAATCTTGCCATCTAAAGTAATTTGTTTTTTTTTGCCGTTGTGCACTGTTTTATGCAATAAATGTTACCTTTTTATTATTCCAATTTCCATATTACATGTAACTATTCTGAGCAATAAAGTTGTCACGATCTTCTTTTCTCTCTTTTTGCAGATCAGATTTTTTTAGTCAATAAAATACCTTAATGTCTTGAATGAATAAAGTATTTTTAAGATGAAAATGGGCAGGCTCCTGACGCCCCCTTGTGTAGTACATTGTGAAAGGTGTGTTATTATATTCATATAAGCTGCATATGTTATCTACAATTGCTACATATTTCTACATTTGCAAAAAAAATTCTGAGGTTGAACAAAATTGTATTTCAATTATTTTGCCTTTTTTGTGCACTAAATTTCATAAAGAAATATCAATGTCGAATGCATGTCCACATGTTTAACCATCTATGCTTAACAATGATACAATATGTGATTTGATTACAAAGTTTAAAAAAAATTTATCTATTGAAGTTGGGTGTGTATTATATTGATGTCTAGCAAAAAATTCCATGTGACAAGTATTTTATTGAAGGAGAATATTGGTGAGGTATTTTTAATGGACTTGATAATTATTGTTAATGTGTTTTACCTATTGTACTAACAAGTCTTTGAAGTTTGTTGAAATATCCATGTCAGTGAACATTATCAAAAAAAATTTAAATGTGCATTAGTACATGCAAGGAAGTATTTGAAGTTTTATATTGTGTAACACATGTTTGACGTTTGTAAATACCTTATAGGTCTCTGTATAAATGTAAATAATATCTCACACACTAATAATCAACTTTTTCCATAAACCTTTTTTAATTTTTGGAATTACCTAATTTAAATTTTGAGGACATGATAAAAAAAAATCTTAACTTTTGTTTTACTGCTGGCTGTATTTAAAATGGATCAAATTACACATTTTCAAAATACATGTTGAACTACATGTTTAACATTCTGACTGCTACCAAACTAAAAGGAATATTTCATCATTGTCATAGATGGGAAATAGTCATCATATGTGATATTTTACCAAATGAAAGCAGCTTTATATTAAATATGGCATATGCAAATTCCATGCTATTTCATTGGCTTAATATTGTGCCAAATAAAGGTTCAATAAGGAAAGTAACTTATTGGAAAAAGAGGCAGCATGCTAAATTTTATGATATAATTAATTTACTCTTAGTAATTGAATTTATTTGTCAAGAAGTTACATTTTACTTTTATTGTCTACATCCTCTATTATCATTTGAAGAAAAAACAAAAAACAAAACAGTTATGTTAATTCAAGGTGTGAAGAAAAGTGTTGTTTAGTGTAAGGAATGATGTGTCTAATGGTGATCCAATTTTATTTTGGGTCAAAAACTAAGCTCTAGTTAATATATATTTTTATACTTATGGTTTTTAGTACTTTAAGTTAAAATTAGCCTCTCTAAAAATCATAATATTATTTTGGCCTATTCCAATACTCTGAATATGATAGGACTTGATAAGTTGATGTAATATTCTCACAACTTGTTAAGTTCTCATATTTCTTGTGTGTCAGACAATTTTTACAGAAAATTGATATAATTTGAATAGTCTCTGTTGCTGCTATAATTTTTATGAATACAGTTTTTACATCTTTTAAGTGTATGATAGATACAAGGAAGTATGTCATGAAATATGTTCATATACTTTATTTTGTTACTGTCTGTGTGATTACTACTTGTTGAGTGATAAATAGAATTTATCAACTTTAGTTTATTTCTGATATTTTATTACCTTTTACCCATATCAACTAAAGTGAGAATTTATAAACTACTGTATTCCTGCCACAAGGCAGGAATTTTTCTTAGTGTTCACGTGTAGAGTCTACTTTTTATCTCGATTTTGATAAATTCCTGTCATTTTATGGTTTGTACTTTCCAATTATATATAACGTAGAAGGGAAGTATTTTAATTGGTCGAAAAAAAATTCCAAATCTTTCAGGATCTGTACTAATTGCCTTCAGGAGTCTGCTTTCAAATTTTGACAATGATGTCCAATGTCGAATGTGTGTTAAGAACTTTGTTTCCCCGATGACTCACGAACCAATTGATGCATTGAAAACAAACTTGATAATTGACTTTGAATGCATTGGGAATAGGAGCTTATTTGTGTACAGCTCATTCTGACTTCATTTACACTCTGCCGTGCTTGTGGTTTCTTAAACATTTTTTGTGTGCAAAAATTGCTTTGAAAACATGGATGTAAACATTTTGTGTGTGCAAAGATTGCTAAACTGCATTTGTGTATGTCACTCTGTTTTTGAGTTACAGCAAAAAATGTTTACACCAAAAAGGGAGGCTTGGAGGCTCCTCCTTCAGATGAGCCAATAAGTGAATTGCAAAGAGTTCAAGGAGGAAGATGATATTTTAGGATAACCCTTTTTCAATTTGCAGATGTGTAGACATCACGTACTTTGTAATGTTTCGGATTATGTATTTTTAAACTGATTGAACTGTTTAGTATGCAGTCGTGTTTGATAATTTTAATATGTTTAGATTTCTTTTCTATGAATGACATATTTAAAAAAAATGAGAATCTTTATTGCTGGTTTTTGTTAGAGCTATAATTGGAAAGTTGAATGGGGGTACACTTATTTTCCTATAATGCATCAGCTATACAAAAGCAAGAAGCAGACTAAGTTCAACAAAGTATCATTGGAGGATATGTAAAATAGTGAGCACAGAAATAGCGAGGACATATTGTTATATTTTGTTATTACTTGATCACCTGACGACGGCGTAAATCCACGTCGAAACGTAGTGAGTTCTTAACGAAAAATAAAAATATTATTCGTCCATGAAAGGTCGTAAGTTTTTAACTATTTATTTAAGGAAGAAGAAACATTCTTGGAATATCTTATAAATACCAATTTTCCATTAACAGACCCAAAAGATTTTAAAATCTGATTCAAGACAGGTTCGAAATTATTTGTAAAGAACTGTTCGTGGGTTACAGAATTTCCGCCATCCTGCTGGCGGGTAGCAGTTGACACCGGACGCATTTATGTTGGATGGCAATTACTTAAGTATGTCCTGTTGCATTACAAGATTGAAGTAGGCCCCGTTGATTACTTGCCAAATATTTGGGCACACAACCGCCCAGTCAGCAAACCACACACTCTTGTTACAAGTATCATGGATCACATGATTCACGAGAATGCATGACATAGTAAACAAATGAGTCACCGTAATTTAAAACATAAACATTGCGTAGGACTTTTCTTTGACATCACAGGAGCGAACCGTCGACAGTGCATTGTGACTATATATCTTACATCGACTTACGGAGGTCAAATGTCCAAAAAATCTGTATAACGTCTACAATGATCATTTTTAAAATCATAATACGACAATTAAGGTAGGAAAATACGAGAGAAATAAAACTACGACTAAAGGATGTCCACAGGGATCAAATTCCTGTCCAGTGCTACGGAATCTAACTATAGATCGTATTCTCCGCGAATTAGAGGAGGAAATCATTGCATATACTGACGATATGACTGTCCTCGTAGAAGTTGAAACAAAAGTCATACTAGATCTGAAAGGTCAAGAGGATTCAGAAAAATTATGAAATGGTGCGCTGAAGCAAAAATGGAGATGTCACCGGTGAAAACATCTATGATGGTTTCCAAAGGCGCCAACACCGAACTACGCTGCGACTATTTAATCACAACGACATAACTATATCAGTCAAGATACAAAAATATCTATTAATAGATGCAAAGTTAAACTTAAGAAAACATTTAGAAATGGATTGCACAAAAGAGAAATTACTATTTTCTAAATTAAGAATAGCTGACGAGCAGAAATTCACTTTGCCACAGACTCTAAAGGTGCCTTCGTGGCGATGATTATAGATAACTGCTCAGTGTGGGCACCAATTGCTCAACATATATCAAGAGCAATACTGGACAAAGCTCAGAGTGGTTCTATTAGCTATCACAAGAGCTTACAAAAGGTCTTCAAGTAATTACAGGAATTTAACCTCTTGACCTTATGGTACAAAAACTAGCAGTCAAATATGCGGTGAGAAAATAAAGGGATTTCTTCATTGGTAAGAATTATTATTGTGCGGAAAGCAACCCAACAGGTCAAGTGAAGACCCTGAAGACACCTAGAGATGATAACTCAGTCATGAAGATAAACACTAGAAACTCCTGGAAAAACACAATCACAGACAGTTCTAAAAGCATGGCAGGAAAGATGGAGCGAGTCACTCAACGCTCGTTTTATCTTTAGATTTCTGCCATACGTCTCTGCTGTGGGGTGACATGGAGCGGACCTACTTCCCAGAAAGGAGTCAATATGGATCCTCACCAACAATGGATCATGTATGAACACCATGTGTAGTTCGAGAATAAATCGGAGCCATGAGTGAGAAACAGAGTCGACGTTTGCGGACTTTGAAATCACACTGGCAATGACAAATAGTTCTTTGCAGCCTCGCGTACCCTTGCTGATATTATTATTATTATTCAGATTTTGCTCGCTTAATAGCGGTTAAATTCTATTCATCGACTTAGATGAGCAAGATGAATAACACTATGGTAGGTTAAGAAATTTACGAACAATGTTGCAAGTATTACGGATAACATATTTCTGCAATGTGCTGATGATAAAAGGTGATATGCCCAGGATTTTGAGATTCTTGGATAGCGTTAGCGTTAAAGCGCATGTGGACAAAATTACTATCGGTAGTATTTGGACAGTTTTTTGCTTCCATTGTTGCCTAACCTCATGTACCATTTCCTTATATAAATAAATAATAAATTTATTGTCAAAAAACAGTACAAACTGCGTATGACCACGTGGAGGAAAAAAAACTAATTTACTCTCCGGAAGCAAGCAAGGGACCATCCCATCAATTCTGATCAAGGGCCCTAAGGCAGAGGCGGATTCAAAAAATTCAGCAAAAATTCCTAGATAAGATAAAAAGTTAGCTGCGAGTTATAATACTAATAGAATGTCAATATGTTTGTAATTTTAAGCAAAAAATTACATGTACAAGTTATTATCGAACTATAGATTATTCTGAGTATAGTGTTTAAAAATCATAAGAATTGAAATAACACTAAATTCACGATTTATTGTTACAATAAACACGCCCCTAGACAAAGCCTAGAGAACCTGTATGATAAATCCGCCTCTACCAGAAGGAAAAACGGAGAAAAACCCGGGCCAGGATGGGGCTACAGAATTTATGTACACAACCGTGCCAATGTTGAGTACACATAAAACTAAATTAATATGAGCCATAAGACAACACAATCATGCAAGAAAATAGTTTTTGAAATTGTTATAAGTTGTTTAAAAGGTACTACAGCAATGGCATGATAAAGTACAAGACGGATTTAACATTTGTTAAAATCAATAATATACTTTGCAATTTTGTTGTGGATTGTTTCCTGGACGTTGTTAGTATTTGGCACTGCTACATCAAGAAAGATTTGGTGTGAGTTTTGTCGACTACTATAATATCCGGCCTGTTTGAAGGCATTTTTCTGTCCGTGAGTACCGTTCTATCCCAGTACAGCCGAATTTCCAGGAGACTCCATGACTATAATGGTAGTAGGGACAGGTGTCGGATGTAAGATGGTTGAGTTGTGCCAGTTCTTGGTGAATTATCTTTGCCACGCAATTGTGCCTCTGCATATATTCAGAAGATGAAAGGGATGTACACTCCGCTGTTATATGTTGGACAGTCTCAGAGGTGTGAAGACATTTTCTGCATCGTTCTTCAGTTACACTTGCATCTCCTGTGATGTGTTTTAGATAGCTTCTAGTTGCTATTACTTGGTCCTGTATAGCCTATCTAGTCTAAAAAGTTGGCTACAATGGCAAATCGTTTGCTGCAATTTTGTTTGGGCATAGTTGGACGTTTCTTTGGGTCCATTCCCGTAAATTCCATTACAGCCTTAGCAAAATTATCTCCTGCACTAAAATGGTATCATGAGGTCAATGGGTCTTTACACGGAGATGGTGGAGTATTTGAGTCGGTTTGAGAGGCATCTGTCTGTGGTCCTCCTCAAGGTCTGAGAGTACCAGTGACGTCGAAATTTGTTATGTCAGTTAACCTTTGTTCCGTCAGATGAAAGTGGTCTAGATGCATTTCGGCAAAAGCTCGATGTAATAACTTTCTTATTCCAGAAGAAACCGTTTCTCCTTCAGTACTTTGTAGTAGCAACGCATGAGATCGGTAATCAGTTGATCAGGCCACTTCATTCGTGGCCGGAGTTTTCCTGCCACAGTGGTCAGAGGCTGATTTGCTACGAAAACACGGTTGGCTGAGGAAGCGAGAGGCTTCAAGTTTTCTCTCACAACAAGTTGAGCATCTAAAGGATGTGAACAGTGGAATTATTAAACACTGTAAGAAGAATGGACATAGAATGAATTTTGAACAAATAAAAATTATGGACTATGAAATTAATACATTTAAACGCCTGGTTTCGAAATCCATATTTAAACTACATCTAATGTCAACTCACATATTGAAACTAACATATTTTCTACCGAATATGATAATATATTTTATTTGTTTAATTTCCAGTGATTATTATAATTCTATTATGTATTAAATTCTTTAATTTAACATTTATAATGAATTTTGTAATGTTGTAAAGCTGTTACCAATTTTTCACCATTTAAGAGTTGGCACTATTTGGTATACCTACTGTCGCTTACATTCAAACCACAAATCAATTTTTAATTGTTATCATGCCTCCATGATAGAAGACTGCAGACAACGTTGAACTTGCTTCACTGACTATGTTATTCTTACGACAATTGATGTTTTTTAATATTTAAAAAGAAAATTTATGGGTATTAATTTTTGGATAATTAGAACACTTAAAAAAATGGCAAGTATGTGATATATATTGAAAAATTTATATCTCACAATTGACATAATAATTTTTCTTTTTATACTTATTGACGTCACATATCGTCAAATATTTTGTAACTGTTTTGTTGTTTATTTTGTAAATGTTATGGACTTAAATTAAAATCTTGTAATTCTACTTTTGAATACCAATTTCTAGGAGCCCTGAAGATGATGCCAAACTAGCATCGAAACGTTGGCCATGTATCAGTGAATACGAATTAAGTATTACACCTTAGATTCTATGAACTTTGTAATGATTGTCTATAATAATGTTCGCATAATTATTGTCCTTTAAGTATAAATATATCAAGACAATCAGCGTAGAATCAGTATTATATCTACGTTATTATTATTGTTCTTGTTCATCGTGATTACTGAAGTATTCCTCTATATGATCACAATCTACGTGTTACTGCTTTTCGAGAATAAATTGTTTATTTTATCGATTGACATATTTATTATTATAATAATCAACCTCGTGGATTATTAGTAATCTACTTGAGAATAAATTACCGAATACTTGATGCCCATTATAAAAAGGCTAACCGTACTGACATGGAGAGAGAGTCCAGGGCAATAATTTCTCAATTGCGTCTACACTGGGAATATATATGTGGATTCATCAATTGTCTGACACAAAAACCAGTGGATATTGGAAGATCAATATATATTTCAAAATAATGGATATTTTAAAATGAATTTCAAATTCAGGTTTCAGAATTGGTTGATATATTTATAAAATATACCTTGAATAGTGTAATCTTTTCTTATTACAATTATATGAAAAATTTTTGATGGCTAAATTTATTAATCAACATCAGAATACAACTTTTCATTGAAAATTTACTACAGTTAATTATTTTGAAAAGTCTTTCAAACATCAATTCCAACGTTTTTGTGAAGAGTTTAATAAACTCAAGAAGTTTCTTTGGATGCGACACCACTTGTAAATGTTATATTTCAGAATTTTCGTGTTCCAAAGTGTCTCAGGAACTCCAAAATATGAGTATTGACACATTCCCCTTTTTAGGGGTTCTTGAATTTAAGCTTTAGCAATTACTTCTACTTGAAATTAACCCTTTAAAGGTTCAACATAATATATTATCTACTTATTTACTTAAGGGACATTTACTCGCTAGGCAATACGGGTATCATCCGCATTTCTGTGAGAGGAAGGACCGGTTGGGACATGAGTCCGAACCACGGATCGCTGATTGCTGCTATATATAATAATACAGATCACACAACAGAATTAAATATAAGTTTAATATGTGAAAATGGTTGGAATCATGAATCCAACATAATACATCTGCTATGCAGATTACATTACACACTCTACAGAAAAGATACGTGTTCTAAAATAGAATCTAAAAGGAAAACATAGCTATAGATTATAGCTGATGGACACATAAAATAGTGAATACACGAGACGCACTGAAGGTACGTGTCGTGGAGTGTCGAGTCCTCTCGACACTTGACTGTTCCCTCGACGATCTTGCTTAGGTTGCATTTTTTGTCCCCTGGAGGGGGGGGTGCCAATCCCATTAACTTTCTTAAGATGGCGTGGGGATGGTGACACTGTCGCTGGTCTTTATTGGTTGATCAAAGCTCACCACTAGGGCGTGATGCTGACAACCCTGATCTCACGCCTCGAAGGGCGGAGGCGGCCAGCAGAAGTGGCGAATCGCCTTTCCGCTGCCAAGGTGTTTGGCTGTGCACACGTGCATGCCTCAGAACAGTCGGAGCAGCGAAGTAAAGAAATGGAAAAGAAATTTTCCACTGCTGCTCAGGCAGTACCGTAACATTATAATTTCAACAAGGATTTAGATTACAATCCAATCCATTTGAGTGAAATTATTGGTGTACTAGGAGTACCTTGGACCTCGACAATGTGGATATAGTAATATTTTTACAGAAGTTCCTTACTGGCCTTTAACACAAGAATTTGTATACTTTGAAAGGACATTTTGTTTTGTATACCTAGAGAGGAGATTGGAGTATTAGGAAAATTAGTTCAAGAAAATTAATATAAAGATTTTATTTTCTATAAAAAGGTACTGATAGAGAATTAAATATGTACAAGGAATAAGTTGGCGTCTGCTCTTCTTTGTTGAACTTCTTTGCTTATCCTTCAGAGCCTATTCGATTGATTGCAACTTCGTCGTACCAAGGGTGAAACAAGATGCGGTGTGGATTAGAACGTGTCTTGCTATTGCAACTGAGAGGAGTACAGATCCGTTCTTCCAGCTCGCCTTCTTTGGCTTAAAGGCGCGAACGCTGAGCCGAATGCCTAGGTGCACATTGCATGAAACTGTCGGTGACTCCATTGCTATGTTGGCAAACCTTGCGCACGGTACCAGGACCGCCGCTCGATGTCTCCGGGAGTCCCCGACGCGTGCGCGCTCGCTGTCTCAACTCACGTCGTAGGATCTTTCCCGAAGCTGTTCGAGGGATGGATTCCACAAAGATAACTCCTCCGTTCAGCCATTTATATTCCGGAAGATGATCTGTAGAAAGAAATCATTCGAAATACAGGAATTGACTGGCGGTTAATTTGATCCTAATTTCATAGCTTGGCATAATTCAACTTTACTCTGCAATGAATGGTCTTACCTTTCACAAGGCTTGTAAGCTCGCTTTCGGTTACTGTTGATCCTTGTTGTTTAACCACAAAAGCTATCGCCTGTTCTTGTTCAGCGTCGTGCTCTATCCCAATAACAGCGGTATCTTTTACTGCGGGGTGAGCGAGAAGCACATTTTCAACATCTGTTGGAATAACCTAAAACAAAAAAATACATTACGTATCAATGTACTACCTACTATTTAGTGAGAATTCATTAAAAGGAAAGAAGAATATATTATACAAATATAAAACAATTTTCTTAAAGCTTCTGATTTACCTGAATTCCTTTCTGCTTTATGAGCTCTTTTATTCGGTCGTAAACGAAGAAGTACCCATCTTCATCATAGTGCCCTATGTCCCCGGTGTGCAACCAGCCTTCACTGTCAACCATGTTCGCAGTGGCTCGTGGGTTTTTGTAGTAACCCTTGAATAAATTTGGTCCCTTGAAGCAAAGTTCGCCCTCCATATATGGCCCTACCAATCTTCCAGTTTCCACGTCAATAACCTGAAAAAAATGCAGTGAGAATGAGAGCTGGTTTTGTAGGAAAAATTACGGATGTAGCAATAATGAATTTACAGTAATAGGAGATAATCTTGGAGATAAAGTTATTGAGAAACAAACCTTTACAGAAGTATTAGGAGCAGCTATTCCAACTGTTCCTGGTTTTTCGTTGTTTAAAGGGCCCGGAACTACAGTGAAGAGACATTCTGTGAGTCCATAGAATTGAAGTAATTCTTTTTTCAGGCGTTGTTCCGCAGTATCTTTCATCGCTAAGCTGAGCGGCGCTCCACCGTAAGAGATCATAAAGAGACTGGACAGGTCGTAATTCTCGACCTTTGGATGCTTGGCGATTTGAACTATTTGGAAGGGTGAGAGAGCCAGGATATTACATCCATACTTTTCAATGTTTATGAGGAGCTTTTCCACCTCAAAAGATCGAATAAAGACGTGTTTTAGAAGTGCATGTAAACAAACGAGCGTTGAAAAGAAACCAGACATCCAGAAACCTGGTGACACCATGATGTGTACTGGTGGCACCTCCATTTCTCTTAACGAACGCAATCTGAAGTTAAGAAAGTTCCATGAGTTAAATAAAAAGTTAAAAGTTTGCATTTCCAAAAATGTATTCTTATGAAATCCAATTGATATTTAAAGTAATGACTTTTTAAAACTCCAAAATTCTGTTCTTTAATACAATACATCTTTAAGAAATTTTGAGTGCACGCTTCGTAACATTATACACTCCGCTTTAGAGAGTAAACTTTTATCAAAGCTCTTCAGCCAAGTAAGTGTTTTATGAAAATATTGACTTTACGCAATGGAAGTTTGTGAAAATTATAACATGCAATCCATTTGAAAAAAAAAATAATTACCCTGATTGCTCCAGAACTGAGTAAAGATTTCGGTGGGTGAGTTCGACACCCTTTGGTGCACCAGTGGTGCCACTGGAACACATGATGACAGCCGTGTCTTCTATGGTGGGTTGATCATCACGTTTCAAGCCATCGAAGGTAGTGTGTGCCACGAAAGCCTTCCATTCGGTGGCGTGTTCAGGAACCACCACAGTCACGTGTTGTTCCACGCCCTGACGTACGGCTTCCACCACATGCGGTACGCAGAACACGATACGTGGTGACAAGAGTCGAAGCATGTGCTGAAGATCACCTGCGTAACAATATGAACCAAACCCTTGGTGAATAAGCTCGAGAATAAGAGGATAAACACCGCTGCGAGCTTCATTGAGAAAACTCACTTGGACTCAAGTTGGGGTTGATGGGAGAAAAGACGGCTCCGATGTAGAGAGAACCGAGGAGCACATAGGTGTACTCGAGGCAGTTGTCGAAAGCCGAGAGCACTACATCTCCCTTCTTGATTCCTCGCGCTTGGAGCTCTTTGGCGACGCTGAGGGAGCGCTGGATCATTTCCTGCGCGTTCACAGCTTCTTCCGTCTCTGCATCCACCTGCACGCAAAAAGTATTATTCCTTAGATTTCCCCCTGTAATACCTCATCCTTCCTTCTAGCGCAAAGTTTATGGGACGGTTGTGCATATAACACAGGAAAAAGAAATACCTGAACCACTCGTTGATTTAATCCTTTAAGGTTGTTTAACAGTAATACTCCTAAGTTGATGTTGCTCGGGATCTCGTATCCCACCTGAGGGCCATGAAAAATCCGTGGTTCGTCATTCATTATTGTGGTGTATCTAACGTCTCGATTGACATTGAGGTTTCTCGATAAGCAGAACTGTCTTAAATACTCTTCGAAACAAGTGTCTGACACCCACCTCTCTCCTCAGTTTTATCTTTTTCACGTGACGATACACACGCACAATTATCTCTGGAGGAATGTAGTTCGCTGTGTTAATTGTGCCAAGTCGCTCGGGTTTTTACGCACACTTTATCATTTTTTTCTGCCTTGTTTTATCTATGATTATCGCTTCTCAATGAGTATCAATTAAATCTCAAGTGTTTGGTATATCCCATAAACCATGATACTGAAGGTCATGACCTTAGCTTGTGTCAAGTAACCTTGAAGCATCATAGATTATAGTGCTCATATCTGAATTTTTGCTTCCGAGGATTTTTATTTTCATTTCTAAGACAATAATAGCTAAGATATATTTAACAATAATAATTGCTATTGCTAGTAATTTTACTTTTGACTCTCATACTTGTATTATGGGAAAAGTATTTGTAATATAGGAATATTTACAGAGGTTAAACAAAAGGTCTAGATTTGAAGTATATTCATACTATAGCTTTTATGTGATTTTGTTGTCAGTCCGTGGGATCTATACTAATAATGATTTCAAAAGCTGATAATCGGTAATATTTCTTGCTGTCTTGTATTAGTAAAGTTGCTAAGGATGATTTCTATTTAACATTCGTGTTAACATCACTGAATGTTAACACATTTGAATTATGTATCTATGCGATTTGTATTTATTGATTTTTGTTTCGTATATCCAAGCCTGTATAAATAATTGTCTAATAAACCTGCAAATAAATTAGTAGGTTTATAAGTGATTGGTATTGGTGACTGGAAAGCGTTAGTTATGAGAAGTTCATAATTCTACTATGAAAAGTAATTATTGTATTAATAATAATGTTACTTACGCATTGATGCATGAGTTGATTAAATACAATTTTGATATGCTTTATTGAATATAATTTTATGTTTGGTTAAATGAAAGAAGAACTTTTAACCTGTGATATGTGACATAACGCAGCTTCGACTGTTTTGTCTAGTGGAGTCTCGCACACATAAACGGAAAGTTACAGAAATTCCTTCATAATATTCCAAATTGTAAAATATGAGGAATGATTCCAGGATGTGCATGTAATATGCAAGACCGTAGCTAAGTGAAGATAATTAGTATTGATACTCGTTTAGTAACATTCGTAGTAACTGGAATATCGTCCGCTGACAAGAAAAATAAATTAATGGAAAACTGAAATAAAGTTCATGAAATAAAAATATACCTTATATACAATAAAATACGCAAAAATACGTAGCAAATAAAATACGCAACAATATGAACAAAATATAAATAACTCCTTTGACATTATACTTATATTCCCTTCAATGCATTTCTCTACACTTGCAGTATTACTTGAATCAATAAAAAATTCGCCATTTACTTAATCGATTTTTTCAATTTCTACAATTTCTCGACCTACCGTTTCTTCTGATTAGTTTTCAAGTCTTTGATGAGACGAGAGAGCATGTCGTAATTAAGGGATGCAAATGGAAACGTTTCTAAGTGCCACAAACATTTTTACAGGAGACATAAAACACTGATTAAACGCCGTAATTGATTATGGAAAAGTATGGAATGTCCTAGATTACTCGTCTGATTTTGCAACTAATTGTACTTTTAAAAATAAAATTTAATGCAAATTTAAGGTGTTGTATTGAAGCGGTTGTTAGTACCAAATAATTAAAATATGGAGAATTGAAGTTTTTAATGAAAATAATTAATAGTGCCACGTGTTTTAAAAAAATCCTCCAAGGACCATAGTACACGTAAGAGAGCATGTGCCACGCATTATATTCATTATTTTACGGTACAATAAATTATTGAAAAATAGTAAGACAGATAACATTCTGATTTCATTAACCTATATTGCATTATACACAATATACATGTGATGAAAATCCAATCAAAAGAATTAAAATTCAAACTTAACCGCTGGATGTAAACTAGTTGGTATCTTATGAACTGAACTATCAACAGAAGGCACTTTCATTAGATTTGACAAAAAAAACACGTATTTCACCGAGAAAAAAAAAACTTTTTCATGTACATGACTCAATTTGTGATTTTCATTGCAGGTACTTTAATTATTTCCGTAGTCATTCATAAAGATCTGTTTTAGCTATATTTTTACTCAAATAATTGAAATTGTTAACCTTTTCTCATCTTTAATAACAGGGAGTATTCTATTTCGTTCCGTTAACATAATTTCAATACTTTTCAGAACGCAGAGAGTTTTTCTTCGAAATATACCTAAAACACTCAAAACAAAAAATATACACTCTCAAACGTCTTGGCATTATTGCCCTTAGTAGAAATTTCCATTTTTTTAAAACTTTTCAAAACGTATTTTCAAAACTCTACTTGTTAGGAACAATGATTTGGATTGCTTTTAATATTATTTCACTGGAAATTCGACATCAATTGAGAAGATTTGTTGGCAGCACAAAATTTTAAAATTTAAGTTCTACTGAAAAAATAAAAACTACTTCAATCATTATTTGTGCCTTCAATAATTATAACAAACAACAGCCCCTATTTCTTGTTCAATTTCCAGTAAAGCTATATATGGTATATAAATTTTTGTCCGATATACAAATATGCATCATTTCATGAATCATAAGATTTGGTTAAAATTTTTGGAAAGGTCTACACAAAACTACGTTGTTTTTAATTTTATTCGTCACTCGTGAGTTATGCCAGCAGTCATTTAAAACAATATATTTTAATAATTATTCACAAAATCGAGATCCTCAAAATATTTTTCTGGCTACGACCTTAGATATGTAGGTGAACAAATACTCGTTATTCAAGGTTCCTTCCATACACAGGTAAAAATCTGAAGAGTATTTCACTTCACTTTCAGATTAAGTATGTAAGATAAGAAATTTCCATCACGTATCTTCAATTGCCGGGTCATTTTACAGTTTTCTAGTGATATTTCAAGCAAATATATCGTACTAAAGTAGCTTGACTTTTATTTCGTATTAATTTATTTTCAAAGAAACAAAAATATTAATAAAAAAGATTTAAAATTCTCTTTTATAGCTGAAGGATTCCTTTCTCGTTTTCTTCCAGGAATTCCTAGATTCGATTCTTGGCGATACCAAAAATATTTGTAGTTTTTTACTTAGATGTCTCCGTTCCTATGGATGAGTGACTGCATGAAACCTTATTCTCCTTCGGTGAATAGTCGTGGACGTAAGCTCGTAAGCGGTAATCTGTGTAACATCTAGTCGCCGATCCTTCCAATATACTCTTACAAGTGTGTGGTTAGTTGAGCAATAATAATAATAATAAATGATAAAAAAGTAATAAACTGCGTATGACCACACTGAGGACCATTAAATCCGATCAAGGCCCCTAAGGCAGTGGCGGTTTTTTTATTTGTGCGCCCCTTTCGATAAGTAGAAATAGTTAGCGGTATGTTATAATATCCATAGAATACCAACAAATTTATAACTATTATCAAATGATAAGATAAATATGTCGCTTTAAATCGTAATTATTAAAATAAAACTAAATTCGAGATTAAAGATAATAATATTAGTGAGACTGCCGCCTAGACCAGAGCCTAGAGAGCCTGTGTGTAAAATACATCGCTACCTGAAGGAAAACGTGATATGAACCCAGGTCAAAATGGGACTACAGAGTTAATGTACGCATTTGTGCCAAGGTTGATTACAGATAAAAATAAACTTATATGAATAATCAGAAACAATGGTAACTGGCAGGAAAATAGTTTAAATATTTAATCAGATATTCATGAAAGTAGTGTAGTAATTGAGTGAAAAAGCGTGAGAAACAATTGATGCATTTAATATGTTTAAAAAATATAAACATTTGTTGGTGGTTGCAAATTTGGTCAAATCCAGCCAAATAGGTCAAGTAAATAGCCTGTGGAATCATCAAATTCTTTTATGCAAATAAGTGACATTCTGAATAGTTGAACTTCTATGGGTTATTTCCTGAAATCTCATCGGTTGATTAAAAAATTACGCCTGTTTCTTCTTGGCACAGTGGACAATCAATATTTGCAGTTCGTTACGTGATCGAATTGTGACGTCATTCGATAGCTTGTTTCGATGTCTTGTGACGTCGCAGGTAAGCACGTTTCTGACTGCACATCATGTCATTCTCTCGTTCACTTCTCATCTAGCTCAAGGGGACGACTTCTCTTCAAATCGTCCTCAACGAGGCAACGCGCATATTTCGTTAGCCTCATCACGGTTAATCGGCCCACGAGACGTTTAAATCACGCAACCACGTTCTCACCTGCAACCATGCTTTCTACCATAAGTTCTCGGCTTTCGACGAGTTGCCAGCCCTCCAACTTCTACTAAACTTCAACCTAATTTCAACTCAACATCAATCCAGCCGTCACATTCTTAGCACATCTCATTATCACGGTTGCACAACGAGGCATTGGAGAATTACATCATTATTATCTCATCGCTGCAACTCCTCCAGACTTCAACGAGGACACAGTCACTTAGTTTTGTGTCATTTGAGTTCTTATTTTCATGGTTTTCTAGCTAGTTGAATTCTTCTGTTATTAAATTATTTTGTTGGCACTTCAATCTCTCAACTCCCATCTCCTCTTTCATTTTTTGTCATTCGAAATATCACCTCGCTACAACCTAAATGTTGCTAAATTCTCCCCCATATTTTGTTCAGTGGTTTTAAACTTGTTTTGATTTTTTATTAAAATCAATGAATTCATTTACATTGTAGAATCAGTGTTGCGGTTTGAGATTCAATTGAATAGCTTTTTGTTTTTGGTATGGTCTTTTTGCAAAGATTGGTTGACATGCAAGGACAAATCATAATATTCATATTGCGAGTATTGTGTTCGTGAACAAGACAGTTCCTTATGTAACAATTGACGGCACGTTAGTAGTCTTAACAAACACAACTGTTTCGTAAAAATAATTGCAATTAAGAGTTAAAACATTTGATTTCCTAACTAAAAATTTACACTAGTTTAGAAGGTGAGTTTTGCATATTCTCCAGACAATCTTTTGAATTCTGAAAGTTTGGATGCTCCGAGCAGAATTGTCTCACAAGGTAATGTCGTTGCGTAAATGGGAAAACATACGCTATGAGAAATATGTTGACTGACAACATTGACTAAGATTCGGAATGCGTAATATCACAATTTGCTTTACTTGGAATTTAGATAATCAAAGTGACAATTCCATTTAAGGTTGTCTGCCATATAAAACCTAAATTTTTTTTATATCGTAAATTACATTCGTTCCATTTAAAGAAAGTTATACCTTGGAGAAAGATTTTGCGACATTGTCACATTGTTGACACTTACAAAGCAGTGTCTATTTGTTTGGAACGAAGACAAGAGGTTAAACAAAACTTTTTGAGCGTTCACGTATTTACTAAGTAAATAAGTGTCATCAGCAAAGAGAACCTTTTGCAATCTTACGTGCAGGATGACATGTCGTTCACATGCAATGAAAAGAGGGTAAGGTCGAGAATTGAACCTTGGGAAACTGTCCTAGTAAGTGGTTTTTTCTGCTAGTAAAAATACTAAAGTACTTTATTTTTTGCATAAGATATTTAGACCAGTTGATGACTAACCTTAAGTTAGTTAATTAAGAAGTTAGTCATTGGTGTGAATGTCCACGAATACCATAAGAATGCAATTTTCACAGGAGAATTTTGTGGTCGATGATATCGAATGCTTTGGATAAAAAAATACCCTGAGTATTTTCATCATTGTCAAGATATGTGGAAACATAGTTTAAGGAAGAAAGTGTGGCTCTATCGATGTGAAAGTATTTCCTAAAACCGTGTTGATGTCAAATATATTATTTTGTGATAAACAATCTAGAAGATGGTTATAAAATAATTTTCCCCGAATTTTTGAGAAAGTGGATTATTCACAAATTGGAATATAATTTCCAACATCGAGTTTATTTCCTTTCTTGTGTTAAGGTTTCATTAAAGCTCTCTTAAATGTGTTGGGAAACACCCTTTCTGATAAAGAGTTATTAAATATTTTATTATTATGAATGGAAAATTTAACTTAAAATTTGAAATGTGATTTTATTAACATTGCTGAGTTTTTTTAATGAGCTGATGACCTATGGTTTACCTTGCGTTCGTTTTCGAAATGAAAATAGAATGCGACTCTTCGATGGACGTTGATTCTGAGTTTGTAATTTTGCCTACTTCCGAGGAAGAAGAAATAAACAAAATTTGCAATATCCTTAGTTCATGAGATGATTTACCCTCGTCTAACCGGGCAATGTTTTGCTCGCAATTTACCGAAGGGGACGTGTAATTTGTTTACAATATTTTACACGATGTTTGTTCGGTTGTTCGATTTTGGTATCCGCCTGTCAATTTCCATAACGTTACCTGAATAGAGCACGTGTTTTATCTCTGTGTTGTGACTATGCGAAGCTTGGACAGCTTATCTCGAATCATCAATTATTTTTTATCTTTTTCTCAAGTAGAGGATTTTCCCTGTGTCATGTGTTACCTTCAGCCTCTACTTTTGAGAGACGAAGTGAGTTAACATGCCAATAGTTCATTAACATATTATACCTTAGTCAGATTTGTTGTTTAAGTGCGTAGTGATATGCATGATGATTAAGTAAAAGCATTTGGAGCGTTTACTCAGTGAGGGAGCAGTTCTATTTTTGAAAAGTGGAATTAACTGTAAAGGAAATCTCAAATAATTATCATACAAATACAAACATTAAATACTACAAATTAATAAAACAGCTCGAGAGTAAAAAAAACAAACTACAAAAATCTTCTAAGGTATATATTGACGACGTTTTGTTGGCGTAATTAAAAATAAAACTAATTTTATTTAGTTTTAATTAGATTTAGTTTTATCTTCTAAGACAATATAAATAAATAAACAAACGAATAAATATTCACGTTTCCAAAGTCATTGTGAGTTTCGACGTTAATATAGATTTTTTAAAATGTAATAATCATCACCTAGACTATGTATTGACGTTATTTTTATTTCACAATTATTCTGTTATATTATCTTAATGTTAATAGTAGCCAAACATTATCTTATTGTTATTATAATTTTTCTTATAGTTTTTTAGTCAACAAACAAAAGATTATATTATAAAATCTTAAGAAGTAACTCCGAGGAAACACATGAGGGAAAAATTCCTTTCATTATTTAAGGTAGTCCAAAATGTGCAGATTCCAAAATTTATCTGTTTCTTCTTCCGATCTCGGTATCATATTTTCTATGTCATTTCTAAATTCGATTTCTTAGCACTAAATTACTTATTCTCTTCTTTTAGCTTTCAAACAAATTTTACATATTTTGCTTTTCGTTGTTAATGTTACAAACAGTCATTATGTCAATATGCGTATCTCAATTTCATTTCATTACAAAAAGTTCAAATCCAAAATGAACGTAGCCAAATGCTATCATATTATTGTTTTCCTTCTGTTGTAATATTTATTTATCAAATCATAGATAAATATTTCATACGATCTTAACAGGAATCCACCTAATATTTATTGCAAAAATATTTTGAAATTTTGAAGATTTTATATTTATAGAAGTTCACAATAAATATTGCGTGGAATCCCAAGATCGTTAGAAGTATTTAACTATCATACATTTAATAAATGGAAATAAAATAATTCATTTAAAATTTCTATTCACCCTTACTCATAAGCATTATAAGTTTCAGCTATAGAAAACAAAAACAAAAATGTCTAACATTTCATCGCAAAAATCGAGATAATTACTTCGAACAAAAGCAGCGTTAATTAAAAAATAATTAAGAAGTGGTTGCAAAACAATATGCAATCTAGTAAAATAATATTATGGTCACATTATTGGACTTCTGGAGTCGAATCGAGTTTCATAGGCGAAAACTCACGAGGACCGCGTTTTTCGATACTATGATATCATGTAGTATCAAGAATCGAAATTGACCCTTCAGTAAAGCTGCATTACTCAAAAATAGTACCACAAAAAACCCTAGTAGAGACCTGCATAGATGATAATATTACACCTAAGGAATTATTATGTCACATTACTGCCACAAGATATTTTTATTGCAAATATAAAAAAATCATGAAGAATAAATTCACTTTTAATATAAGTTATGAACTATATAACATTCAATATGAATGAAAATATGATAACTGAATAATTTTAAACTAATCTCACAATTTCTCATTGAATAATTTTTTCTAGTCCATAAAAACAATTTGTTTATTGTTTATCGTCAGAAAGTATGAAAAAGATAAAGACTTCTGAGAATGAAGTAGGGAGATGCATTGTCTGCATCACTGACATAGTTCACAAGCTTGGGATCAGTGTGTTTGCTCTGTTATAATATACTATGAGTGGTATATTGTCGGTCTCTTCAAAATACTATGGCAGAAGATCTTGCGTGGAGCGTGCCTTCTGTCGAAGTTCTCTGCGGATCACTTTGCCCGATGCCGTGCGAGGGATAGTCTCGATGAACCTCACGCCTCCATTCAGCCATTTGTACTCAGGCAACCGACCTGAAAGACAATACCCAATGAAAATTCATCCACCCGCACTCAATGAGGAAACATCAAAGTCAAGAACCACATGTCAATGAAATACATACTTTTCACCAGGTCCAGAAGGTCATTTTCGGATACAGATTCGCCTAGCTGCTTTACGACAAAAGCTACAGCTTGTTCCTGCTCTGTGTCATGTTCGATCCCGACCACTGCGCTATCTCTGACTCCAGGATGTGTCAGGAGGACGCTCTCAATGTCCGACGGAATAACCTGAAAGGAAACGAATACATTCAATTATTTACTTCCCCAAAACAAATGCAATAAAACTAAAATAGAAGAAAACATCATATACTATTCTGTACCTGAATGCCCTTCTGTTTGATGAGCTCCTTTATTCTGTCGTATACGAACAAATATCCATCTTCGTCGTAATGTCCAATATCCCCGGTGTGCAACCAGCCTTCACTGTCAATCATGTTGGCAGTGGCTTCCGGGTTTTTGTAATAGCCCTTGAAAACATTGGGTCCTTGGAAACAGATTTCTCCTTCTGTGTTAGGACCCACTGGCAAGCCAGTCTCCACATCGATAACCTACGAGAAAAAACATTTCGTTCATACACGACTTACACAACTTCAGAAATAAATATTATGTGTTAAAAGTATTATCACCTTTACAGAAGTGTTGGGAGCCGCCACACCAACTGTTCCTGGTTTCTCGTGGTTCTTAGGGCCAGGTACCATAGTAAAGAGGCATTCGGTAAGTCCGTAATATTGTGTGAGTGACCTCTGAATGCGTTTCTCAGCCTTTTCCTTCATAACCAAGCTGAGTGGCGCTCCGGCGTAAGTAATCATGAATAAACTGGAGAGATCGTAGTTTTCCACTTCGGGGTGTTTTGCGATTTGAACAATTTGGAAGGGTGAGAGAGATAGAATGTTGCACTTATATTTGACTACATTTCTGAGAAGTGTCCGTACATCAAATCCATGCTGCAACACTTGGGAAGCATTCAGACATAAGCTGATAAATGTTGAGAAGAATCCAGATACCCAGAACCCAGGAGACACGAGAATATGTACAGGCGGTTTTTCAGAATCTTTTAGTGCACCCAGCCTGTAAATGAGAATAATATAAAGTTGCTTTGTATATTTTTCATAAGGTATTATAACGGTAGCATGAAGTGAAGTGTGTAATTTTTATTTTATTAAAAAAACGAATAAATATAATGACAATAATATATCCTTAAAAAGTCAGTTTTTTTATTCGAGACTACTTTAAAGAAAAAAGTAATGTCAATAAGCAAACATTTAAAAGAGCAGAAAAGCAACATTTGAGCGGGAATAGCGGTTTTTAATGTTTAAAATGTGTTCAAAAGATCACATAAGAACTCTGCAAACATCAATGTTTTGAAGTTTTTTATGGTTTGAAAATAGTAAATCATGTTATGTTCGCCTTTAAAGTTGTTTTAAACCTAGTTTTGATTCGATTTTGAATATTTGATGAACAGATATGTGAAGAGATTCTCTTGCTCCCCCTCCCCTCGATACTTATTTTTCTCAGTTGTTTGCGATATCGTGTAAATTCGCTTGTACTAGCAAAAATAATATTCCTTTATAGACTTCATAGACTCCTTTATCTTACACACTAAGACATACTTGAATATTTTATTTCATTTCTGGGAAAAGTAAAAAGGGCTAAATTTCGAGAAAACATTATATATATATATATATAAGCAAACATTTAAAAGAGCAGAAAAGCAACATTTGAGCGGGAATAGCGGTTTTTAATGTTTAAAATGTGTTCAAAAGATCACATAAGAACTCTGCAAACATCAATGTTTTGAAGTTTTTTATGGTTTGAAAATAGTAAATCATGTTATGTTCGCCTTTAAAGTTGTTTTAAACCTAGTTTTGATTCGATTTTGAATATTTGATGAACAGATATGTGAAGAGATTCTCTTGCTCCCCCTCCCCTCGATACTTATTTTTCTCAGTTGTTTGCGATATCGTGTAAATTCGCTTGTACTAGCAAAAATAATATTCCTTTATAGACTTCATAGACTCCTTTATCTTACACACTAAGACATACTTGAATATTTTATTTCATTTCTGGGAAAAGTAAAAAGGGCTAAATTTCGAGAAAACATTATATATATATATATATAAGCAAACATTTAAAAGAGCAGAAAAGCAACATTTGAGCGGGAATAGCGGTTTTTAATGTTTAAAATGTGTTCAAAAGATCACATAAGAACTCTGCAAACATCAANGTATTAGCCTGTAAAATATAATTTTTCCCGTATGCAGAGTTCGACGTATATCTTAAGTTCACATATCAGACGACTCATAATTAATAACAACGTTGTACGTTCTTACTCTGAGTAGTAAAGATGACAAGAATCAAGAAAGCTCGCGATGCGAAGCTGGTAACGAATACAAATTTTCATTAGAGAAAGTCACGAAAAATGAATGAAACGAATTTTTTTATTTTCATGTATTTAAATATAAATGAGAGAGAATTTTATATAGAAATTATAACTAAATTGACTAGACAAACTTTTAGAAAGAAAATTTCAACGATAATATGCATCGGAAAAACGTCTCTAACAATTAAATTAATCACGATCAACCTGAAATAAAACGACTGTATAACTTAAAACGTACGTTCTATGTGAATTTTAATGCATTTTGTGTGTTTAATT
The DNA here is from genome assembly GCA_002313205.1 of Laupala kohalensis. Lineage (NCBI taxonomy): Eukaryota > Metazoa > Arthropoda > Insecta > Orthoptera > Trigonidiidae > Laupala > Laupala kohalensis. The sequence goes on from NNCF01138935.1 coordinate 71,261, forward strand.
ATAAATACTGAGTTCAGAAATGACAAGTATTTTGCTGTATATTATCATTTAATATTGTGAAGTAATTTAATCGTTGCCGTTGCCTTCGATGGTCCTTACACAGTAGAAAAAATCTTAATCTTTTCCTGTGTGTTTATGACAAGAAACGCGAGATTTTCGTAACTGTGGATAAAGTAGATTTAAATGCTCCACAATATGCAGAAAACGCTATGTTGTATGATAAATCAGCTTCCCTGAAATGTTGAATGAATATTTTTCTAAATATATGTGAACTTTGAACAGAAAATATTTGTTTTTTTAAGAAAAGTTACCATACTACAACAACAATTTATTATTATTAATAAATTTCGAGAAATTTTCATACTTTCACTTCAGACTTAAATTTATAGTTGGCCTTCAATGAAGTTGAAATAAATAAAAATGTGGTATGGAAGGAGGTTGCAGTAAGCAGTTCTCAAAGAGACGCATAAAGTTAAAAAAAACTCTGTATGTTTTTTTTATTTATGAATATTTTATTTTCAATTAACGTCAGCTTCATATTCACCTTTAATTTTTCAATTTGGGTGAGTGTTTATTCTTCTATTCCGTAACTCAGTATTTACAATTTAACGTAATTTGAGTGAAATTTTTTAAAATCACCAGTGACATTTAAATGTCCTCCAAAATAGTTTTTATTGAATTTTAACATATGGGATGGTTTTTTTAAGGTTTTTGGAGTTCCCCCCATGGAATTTTTTGAGATTTACGGTACAATACATCTTTAAATTATTTTCATTGAAATTAGACCTCACATATTATATGGTCTTTTAACTCAAGTTTTCTTATGCTATAATCAACCCACTGTAACCTTGGTTGACTTACCCCGACAGAGCTATTACAACATGAAGGTTGCGGTGCGTCAGTTGGACACCCTTGGGTGCACCAGTAGTACCACTGGAGCACATGATGACAGCCGTGTCTTCCGCGCTGTAGTGTTCGTCAACCTTCACGTCATCTACACTGGAATGAGACACGAAGGAACGCCATTCGCTGTCATGTTCAGGAACCACCACAGTCACGTGTTGTTCCACACTCTGGCGAACGGATTCCTCCACACGCGGTACGCAGAACACGATCCGTGGTGACAAGAGACGAAGCATGTACTGAAGATCACCTGCGAAACGCATTGTGATTTATCTAGAGCTGTGGTTCTCAAACTTCATAAAAGCTAGTCCCCCTCAGAAAACAACGCCCCCCCCACTCTACACCTCTGCATCTGTAATAAGAAAATTGAGTCCAATATTTCTTTTGATTAGGGTCAATGTATCAGTGTTCTAGAAACTTAGCTTTATAGAACTCAGTAGCAACGTAACGTTCTCATGTTGGTTTTTATTTTGACTCAGTATTCAATGCCTTCTTGATTAGAAAAAGTGCATTTAATTTACGGCGATAATGAAGCAAAATCTCCAGTTTTAGTCATACGTCTAACAATATGACCCGAATAGAACGTGTAACATATTAGGTAGGTTAGATTTTAAAAATATACTATTACAAAGTATGAAATTTATTATTTTATCTTCATAAGGTGCTCTTTTTCATGATTTTCAGCTTCCCGAGGTTTTGAAGGTACATTAGCGGATGCCGAAACGGCGAAGCCCTCCGAGGACCTTTCTCGAAGGAAATGAACCCGTAAATCGCAGTTGTATATGAATATGTCGGAATGAAAATGTAGGATTCAGCTATTCTTCTTCAGAAATGACATACATTTAATCACATGAAAATTACATAGCATAAATTTTTTACAATATTCACGTAAATGCTCTCTTAGCTTTCTGTTCAGCAGTGGCGGCGATTGGGAATCAAAAGTGTGTGCGTGTATGTCTGGGAGGGGGTGGGGAAATTGACAACCAGTAATATTAAAGGGAACATTTATTATTATTATTTATTAATCTATTCACTTAAATGCTCATATGTTTTATTATTAAATATATGCGACTACACGTAAGCTCCTATTTTAAAAATCAATATTAACATATTTTATTAAAAATAAGTGTACCTCGTATCAATTTTTTGAAGTAATTATTTGATTTTATGCCAATATTCTAACGATTCAGGAGTTTTTTTACATATCAGCTGATGTAGAAAAATCTATTTGACGACATGAATTTAAGTCACATTCAGTATGTAGGAGAAGGCAGTGGCTTAACGTTTACTGTCCAGCCCACCCCCTCACGCTAAAACTTTTACCAGGCTTCACACTTTTGACATGAAAACTTTTGACAATTTTTCGAAAAAATTGAAAATAATAACATTTTTAGAGGTTAGAATTATATATTTTCCCATGAAACACAAAATCAATTTTTGTATTTTTTTACTTTTATTTCATTTTTAGTAAATTTTGTATACAGAATATAAAGAGTTGAGAAAATTACATAAGTGAGCCAATTTTTTCTCATGATTGTAAACTTGCACATAATTGGGAATGCTGAGTAATTTTACAACTTAAAGATGATGAGTCACATCATAAGATTTTATATTTTATTACAATAATTTTAAATTTAGATAGTGATCAAGAAGATATAAAAAGTAGTGATGCAAATTGATATTACGAATTTCTCGCGTCTCCTTGACTATCGGCTGCACCGTACAGTTTGAAAGCTAGAGTACTGCCATACCACGTCACTGCGAGCTTCATTGACAATACTAACTTGGACTCAAGTTGGGGTTGATGGGAGAAAAGACGGCTCCAATGTAGAGAGAACCGAGGAGCACATAGGTGTACTCGAGGCAGTTGTCGAAAGCCGAGAGCACTACATCTCCCTTCTTGATTCCTCGCGCTAGGAGCTCTTTGGCGACGCTGAGGGAGCGCTGGATCATTTCCTGCGCGTTCACAGCTTCTTCCGTCTCTGCATCCACCTGCACGCAAAGGGTATTGCTCTTTACAGTCATCCTTATTGATAAGAAATAATGGATAAGCGATGAGTGTAAGTTATAACTTTCCACATAATTTTAAAATAAAACAGGTGTACAGTTTGAATCCATACAACGGAAACCTTGTGATACAGTCATTTGTCTTCAAAATGTAGTTTAAGCTCATAATTTAATAGTACAATAATGATAGACGTAAATTGCATTATTATCTATTACTACGTTGCAAACTTACCTGAACACGGGGTTGGTCTCGTCCTTCAAGAGCATTCAAAAGATACTTTCCCAAATTGATTTCAGGGATCTTCAGGTCGATAACGGGACCCTTGAGTATCCTTTCTGTAGACATTTTACGGGTGCTGATGTAGAGAGTCAGCGAGTTCCTAAGAAGAATTACGAGTGATTATTTTATGGAGAGGCTGCCATATATATGTGAGAAAATCTGGATTTTCCTCCCCGATTTGCGATGTGATAATGATGTAGATAAAATTGTTTACCTGTAAATTTCTGAAGTGAAGGACATTTTTCCGGTTTCTTTTTAGATCTCAAGATACGTTACTCATTTATTACCAAGAAAAGTGTCTTATCTCACATACATTCGCAAGAAATTTTATTTAATCGAGTTAATGAGCTACACGTTCTATAAACTTTCGCAATATACTTTTCGTCTGTAAAATATTCCATTTTCTTTTTTAATTTGTGTTTAATACTTCAATGGTTGGTACCCATGATCATTTTTTTATAATAGTGTCTATCATAAATTTTTTTATCTCTCTTGTACGTACTGTGAGAACAGTGATGTCTATTTATATATAAAAATAATTTTATAGACCAAATCAAGTGATATATTCCTTTTGTTATATTTTCTGAGAACTAAAAATAAACTTTTTAGTAATGTTACTCTCTGAGCATATTGCTTTATATGTTACACGATTACAGCTAAGCGTTGTATCTTGCTTCAATACATTTCTTACAGGCGTAATTTATTTATTAGTTTAAATAAAGATATCATTAGAATTAACATTTAGTGTTATTCATTCACTTTATATCAAATTGTTTTCTATAATGCTTGATTTCCGATTGACGTCTAAAAGAGCTGAATTTTAAATTACAGTAAACAACACACATTAATTGATGCCAATGAGCTTTGAGTTCTTTGCGCCACTGAATAAAATTCAGAAGAATATTCATAAGTAATTCCTGAATGAGTATCTCACGAAATTCATTCGATATCTTGCGATTATATTCATATTCTGTGATTAAACAATATCGATTTTAAAGTAAGAATTTTTTTTTCGGAGAAGTTTAATTTGTTTTACATTCCCAAGGACTGCGTTGTGACACAACGAAACTTGAGATGTCATTTAAATATATATAATAATAAACTTTATTGTAGTTAAGAAAATGAAGAATATTTTGTACTGTATGTCCAAGATGTGAATAATAAAAATTTACAAAATATTTATTTAATAGAGCCGTAATAAAACATTTTCTCTCGTTACAATTTAATAGGGGTATGTTCGCCAGGACTAGTCTTCTATTGGTCCGCCAAATATGAAAGCAGTTTCAAGTTTGCCTTCGGTTGGTCGAACGAAAGTGAGGAGCTTTTTACCCGTCGCAGAGGCGTGGCATTGCAAACCTAACAGAACCAAATCTCCATGCGCGCGGGACTTAGAATATTTTCGGGAGCCCTTTTATTATTCCAGGAGGGTACATATGAACATAAATAATATATATTGTGTTTCTTGTTTATTGCATTTCATTGAGCAAGATAGTATATTTGTTACGCACGTTTATCTTGCATAAGGTGCATTTTTCCATTCATGTACATTAACATATAAAAATCTTCATCTAAGAGGGAGACCGTTTACTCCGCATAATATATTTTCGTTGTTACGTTGAAAAAAAAAAATCAGAACGTTAATACATCAAGATGGTAAAGTAAATCAAAGTTATTCTTTTTCTATTCGGTTTCGCTCACTCTATATACTTTGAATTCAAGATCAATTCTTGTGGGTGGGAATAGAGGGAGTGCCTCCACAAGCCGCTAAATGACTGAATCTATTTACTTTTTGTATAACATTGACGAATGGAACGCAAGAATCCTACTGTGAACTTAAAATCCATCCACCACGACTTTCAGTGCACTGTTGTATGCGACAACGAAAGCTGTCCATAACTTAGAAAAGTCTGTGGCTGAAATGTATTTATTTCTTCTCGTATGCAATGCTTTTGTTGCTCGAAGTTTGCTGGTAACTTGTCATAGACATTCTTCTTCAGATACCCTCACACAAAATAGTCAGAGGCGGTGAGGTCTGAGGAACAAGGTGGTTACATCTTCCAAACGGGAAATTAGATGTCGTGGAAACAATTTTCGTAAATTCATGCTGATTTTTTATGTGCACGCTGTAGTTGTGGTTGAAATATCTCAGTCTTGTTGGAATATCTAAGATATTCTTTAACGTAACCACTGAGATATAAGTGAGTCTCATCATTCCTACACAAAGTCTCTCACCAAGCGGGACACAGTAATCATCATTGCTGGGCAGAGTTACATTAATTTGGGAAGTCATTTCAACCCTTCTGAAGATGTACAAAAACTAAAAACGGCCGGTCATCACACAAACATAGAACTCTATAACCTGTCTCCACGCTTCAACGTTCCACAAATAAACCACAAAATTAATCTCGCAAACATTTCCCCATAACATCACCTGGCAGACACAAGAATCACATTTTTTTATTTGCAACTACACATGACTGCCAAGGACTTTACCCAGCACGGTTTACACCTACCACCGTCTGGGAAACACCACTTCGGTTCTTTTCTAGCATCCTATCTGAACTCACATCATTCAACTGCCCCTTCACCCACTCCTGCACCTCCACTCCCACCTCCGTCTGCTTCTACCTCCTCCTTCTTCCATCTCTTCTTCTATCTGTACACCCATTTCTTACCACCACCACCTTCTTCACCCCCTCGCCCAGGACTGACTCATCTACTCCTCGGTCCACATCTCCTTCCTCCCCCATACACAGTTACAACTTGCGCTCAAGAGTTCGATGTGGTGCTTGAAAGTGACAATCGCTTTCGGGTGCAGTGTGCGAGCTTGATCCGAGATTAGAAGTAGTACCTAAGTTGCGTTGTCCCCCACAATCTAACCTCGATTCCATTTCTCGAGAATCACACACTCTTTGTAACATAAAATAATTATATTTCATCAAATATTGTACATTCATTCGACTTTCTATGCCCCACAGAACGTAGAGTTTCAACGAACAACATCAATGATACTTTTATTTCTAATTATTATTCAGCAAGTTCTTACTGTCGACAAAATTTTAAAGGAAAAAATCCCCACGGATGTACGTGTATATATGTTCGTAATGTTATTTTATCTTCTCGATTGGCAGTCTACGAGAACTTATGCGTTGATAGCGTGTTCGAATTTTCTGCAGTTAATTTGACCGACATCGTTTTTATTGTTTTGTATATTAAAAGAGCTCCTCAATCAGAGCTTGATATATTTTTTCGGAACTTTGAAATTATTTTAAAACAACATAAAACGTAAATCCATTAAACCTACCGCTGTACGTTGCGATTTCAACGTATATTTTCCGAGTGCATTCAATTCCGCACATTCACCCATAAATCGATTCAAGAATCTTATCGACTCCTTCAACCTTACGATAAACGACCCCACTCTCCTCTCTGGTTCATCTCAAACATTGCTTGTTCACATTATTGTCAACAATGAAATCTCATTGTATCAAGTGTACAGCGATCACCTTGCTCAAATATTGATTATCCAAGATAAACTTTTTTTTTTGTGGGCCTTTAGGACTCGTCAACCAAAATAAACTAAAAAATCTTAAAACCCTTTACAAGTTTTCTAACTAGTTTAACGACACAAAATTATTCACATTTACAAATTATTTGCGTGAGGAAACTTGGAAAGATGTTTACAGTTGCCAAAACACCGACGATAAATTCAATGTATTTATTTCAATATTCCTAAAACATAACTCAAGGTTTCCCATAAGACGCAAGTTAATTAATACAAAGAAATACAATAGATGGATCACTCAATTTATTCTAAAAAGCTCTATAATCTTTCAAACCTCTATAAACAGCCACCGGAATTCCATGATTATTTCCGTAAATATAAGACAATTTTTCGAAAAGTATTTTATGCAGCTAAAGTTATGGAAATTGACAGATACTCAAATCGAACAAAAGTGAAATAATATTAAAAACTACATGTCATCTTCTGAAAATCTCGAGAGAAACATTTCCGTACTAAACGATGTCAAAATCGTATCAAACTCACAGGACATCGCAAATTTGTTTAATTCTTTTTTCTCAGAAGTAGGTAAAATAACGAATTCGATGTCTCAAAACAGTGTCCCCCAAATACTTCCAACCACGTGCCCCATTTCATGTTCACTTCCGAAACTAACGTTAGTAAAACCATGAGAATCGTTAGTTCATTAAAAAAAAACAAATTTTCAATAGGCATAGTATCCGAGTTTATGGTTAAATTTTCGTCCCACATTATATTACATTTACTCATAAATACTTTTAAAAGTTTTTTTCGAAAGCGGTGTTTCCTAACGTAAATAAATAATAAAATATACTTTCTTGTCATGTTACTCCCTGGAAACTAGCAAGGGACGATCCCTCAATTCCGACCCAAGGGCAGTAGCGGATTTAATATATATAAAAAAAGAATAAAATAGTACTAATTTATTATTTCAAAATGAATCGTAGATACAATGTGAAGTCATTAATTACAACGAAAGTATTAATTGACATTTGAACCTATGGGAAATCCGCCACTACCCGGAGGAAAATGAGAAAAACCAGGGTCAGGGTGGGGCTACAGAGTTAACGTATACGACCGTGCCAAGGTTGCGTACAGTGCTTTTGAGATTATATTAAATATACTGTCATAAATAAAAAAGCTCAAAAACAGCATACATGAAAAAAGGAATTTAATCAGTATCTAGAGTACTATAACAACGGCGTAACAAAGTTTAAGAGATATTAACTTCACTTAAAATCACTTTCTTCAACTGAAATCATATTGAGAACAATATTTATTGGTAAATTGAATCTCTCATTAACTTTATTAAAATCAATAAATTCTTTCACATTATAGAAGCAATAGAATATTTGAAAATTTGTAACCGCAGATTTGTTGGGATTCAATTTATTAATATAATTTATATTTTTGGAAGGGAATTATACAAAATTATTCCTGAATGATAAGGCTCTTTTTGGCAAAGAGTGGTTGACACGCCAGGACGATGAATATGATGATGCCTTATGAGTCGTTGTTGAACACTCGAAGTGAACACTCGCGATCATGTAGGCATTTTATATGTTATGGTTATGTCATGTTACAAATACTTAGCCTCAAAACGCATTGACAGACATTGTTGTATCATATTTCTCAGAACTTCATGATATTAAACCGTAATTTTTCCCCGAATATTAATTTATTTCCTAGCATATTGAGAAAGCTTCAATAATATAAATTTATCAAAAATTCATTAATGAAGCACGACATCAAACGCTGTTAGAGGTTACATTGCAACTTACAGACATTTGATTCCATGCCCTTTGTGTTCCGCTTGAAATTTTAAATATTCTGAAAACAGTGTTAGTACTGGTACTAATATATAAGTATACGAGTATACTTATATATTAGAATTGTGTTTTACTTCATTTTTCTACCACTTATCTTTGCGAAGAAGAATTTTCATATTGTGCTGCAACGAAGACGATGTCGAGGAACAGACTTGGTGGGATAGGGCAGTCAGATATCAGAATTCAATTATCGAATATAGTTCTTGATATCAATAGAGTTGCAACTCAAAGAAGCAATTCCATCATAAACATTGATTACCATTAAGTACTTATTTTTTGTAATACTATTTTAGTTTGTTTTTTTTGTTCCTGAGTTTATATTAATCTTTTTTTCTTTTTTTTGCTGTTTAGATTATATTAATTATTTCATTTGTTTCTAAGTTTATATTAATTATTTATATTATTTATTTCTGAATTGTCGCTCTTATCAAATGAATAAATAAATGTCATTTATTAAACCTAAAAAAATTGTTTTTAATTCCTAAACACCTAAACTTAGAACACTTCTTCTGTGCCAGAATGCTAGAACTAGAAAATGAGTGTGGTGCTCCGTGGAATTTTAAAAACTTCTAAGGTGTTCCGTCACTCAAAAAGTTAGGGAAACCCTGTCCTAGAAGCTCAGACCTTCGTGGATCGTAACATTAATTCGATTGTTTCATACTAAATGCTGAGAAATGAGTCAAATACAACGAAAAATTGGAATGATGTAGCAGGAGTAACCCAGGGAGAATCATGGAGAAACCTGGACATGGAGTGATGGTGTTTTACCGCAGGTTACTGCATTATCCTCTACTAAAACAGTAAATGTGGTAATTCTAGAAGATCCAGTCATACCCAGCCTATCATTATCAATATACTTGCGCACAAAAACGCATTTGCAATAATAGTAAAGGAGGTGATCATTAGTTATTTTTTAGTATCTAAATTCTTTCAATGACACACGGAAGATGTAATTAGTCTCTGTCCGGTGGATTTATACATTTCCACAAAGTTTTATTATAAGTAAATCATAGAGAATAAAATATAAACACACACATTCGCTGGGAAATCACAAATAATAATGAAAAAGTATTTTTCTTGAGTTCCTTTCATTAATTTTCCAGCAACAAATTGATTAAAATTATTATTTTAATATCTGCAGCAACATCCCTCCACTATCCACATCTATTCTTAACGTTCATGTTCAACGAAGAGCGTGAATACGAAAGAATTCTCGCATTAGTGAAAAAGCATGTGAACTATGTTCGTTGGACAAGCACACACCGTTATGAGTAGTTTTGAGACATCTGAAACACACGCTCATCAGTGGAAATGGAAGGATATGGCATCTTCAGATGTGGGTGATGTTTTTAATTTCAACCACTGGAGAGTACTCCCTTGAGTATGTATACGTAACGCTAGCTCTTCCCGACCTCTTGAAGTGCGATATTTTTGCTCGATTTTTCTCGAAATATTCTCCCCTCGACATTGTATGAGTGCCTCATTGCGTTGGGAATGGCACAGAGACCTCCTAATAAGGGTGACTAGATAGTACATGGGAGATTCTACCATAGAACTCTAACTATGGAACTCGGACTCATGCGGCTCTGGGTGTCGAGAAGCGAGCCGGTTGTATTCGGCATCCCCCCCCCCCACTAGCCTGTGTAAACATCTCAGGACCAGCACAGTTCTGTGTGGTTCTGTGTTCTATGGTTCCAGTATATGCTCGAGCTACCAGTCAATGTGGTCGACGATTGTGCTTCGTTTAAGGGATTATATGAATATACAGTTTATGTTGGCACTGAAGTGAGATGCCTACCTACTGTGTAGCCCATAACTGCAAGAATTATATAGATAAGAAATCTGGTTTGTCTGCTCATAAGTAAGTATAATGAAGATAATTTACTTACATTGTTAGTATGATATATTTGAAGTGTATTGCCGCACTATTTGTTAATAGTAGCGCTAAAAATCTAGATAAAATAAATTTTAGTAATGCTTTTGATTCGACCGATCATTATTTAATTTCATATCTAAATGTTAATTAAACATTTAAATATCATTTAATGCTTTTTTCGTTAACTATAGAACATTTTTACATTAGACTCTTCCTTTCAGTAATTCTTTAATCTATTGGTCACTTAATCCTTAATGTCCTTTATGACTTAAATGACAGATCCCAATGGAATAGATTGGATAGTAAATTATCTTTAGAACCGTGTGAATAAGTAATAATAATATTCCGTTAATAAGAATTCGTGTTATATTAATTGAGTAAGTTTTGAAGGTTTTCCAAAGATCCGGAACTTCGTCAATGATGGATTATAGCTATAAAAAGAATTTAATCCTTCGAGCACTTTTTCTCATGCAAAAGAAAAGACTTCAATAATTAATAAGTCAAAGCATGGCATTCGCCAAACGCTCAACAAATATATTTTATTTCAAAATATGTAATGTAAAAATGTTATGGCTATAGAAAAAAATATACAAGTATTATATGCTGTGTGTGAACAATCTCTTAAAAATAAATATTAATATGGAATATATAAATTATTTCATTCATTTAAACACCCTTTTTAGTCGTAAGTATTATTTTAACAATAAAACTTAAATTCGTATTGAAGACAAACAGACGTTACGCGGAGCTGGGCCGACCTGACCACTGACTAGTAGTAGGGGGCATTTGAGCGGCCGGTTCCCTCGCACTGCACGGACTCAGCATTCCGTAGTTAGAGTTCTATGGATTCTACACCCGAAATATCACATTGATATATTGTCACGGAGTTGACTTACGCAAAAGTTTATAATATTACGCAGAGCTGACATTACACTAAGGCGGTTGTTTAAATCACGAGTCCCCATGACCTCACATCCTGTGCACCTATCTAAAAGGCCCCTTTCATGAAATGGCGTTCTCTCTTCATGACGATAATATTTCTTCCGGCAGCTGCTTCCATGCTATTGCTGCGCAGATTCCCAGGCACGTGGGCACCATTTAGTTCTCAATTAGATTGGACGCAATGTACGGACTCAGGTGCCCCCACCTTTCCCCCAAATGTATCTGAATGCTTGGGTCAACGCCCTACCCTCTCCACAAAGCACCGTAGAGTTGTGTGCGGCCATTACCTTTCCAAGATCTTCTCCTACCATGATGAAACCTTCAATACATTCAAATATTCACGTGGAGTCCCCACTCTTATGAGGGCGGGCTCCAGGGTTCATTGTGCTCTCGGTACCAACCCCCGCACACCCCTAGAGGTTACTTAAGCAGGAGACCACCCATCCCAACAATCTTCTTCATCTTCTGGTCTGAACTTGTCTTTTCGAGGATGTGATGTGATGTGTATACCGCTGGACGCTGGGAGCGTCCTGCGCCGCTCACCATAGCTGACGACGGGGTGCAGCTAGCTTTGACGGCATTCTGCTTGACGGTAAATAAGAAGCACTTGGAACAATCTAATGGACTTTGTCGTCCTGTACGAGCCCTTAAGGCATGTTAATACAACATGTTGGTCTCTCGCCCCGATAAGGGCATTTAACGTAAATATGTAATCAGTTGCCTATGAGGACAACATTGTAACCTTTTAATCACAAGCTCTCTTCGAGCTTATTTGCAAATTCAATCATTAAACCTTTGTTATGTTTTATGTATCTATCTTTTATTAACCTAACGCCAAAACCTGAATAGGAAATCCATTTTGAAAAACCTCTCTGCCAAGCGAGTTACTCTATTAAATCTGGGGACTATCCCTTTCCGACGTCGGGACGAAGACAACGCTAAATATCACATAGCGACGACCCCACGTGACAATATTTTAAAACACAGAAGTTCTTAAGCGATGAATTTTTTATGCGCCGCACGTTTTGACACTGTGTGTATGTCATCAAATTTTGTAAATAATACGTGTTAATAATACATTGAATTAAAGTTTAATATTAATTTATAATTCTCGTTCACATTTAATCATTATTTTGCAAAGTACTAAATACAATGTTTTAGTTACTGAAGAAACAAAATCAAAGCAGTTTGTGGATTCATAAATAGCTACATTTGATTAGATTATTTGATAAATTCAATGTAGGCTTCTGAAAACTACGTAAAATCATTATCAGTTCTTCAAATGAATGTTACATATGAAGTAATAGTCTTTTATCTTCGCTTGTTCCTCACCGCTTCAAGTGGATCTGCAGTAAACACAAGACCAGACCTAATATACAAACTCAAGCTTATTCAGTTCATTTTCGCACTTACATATCATGACACTCTCATACGTTTGGATTTCATTTACATGTGTTTTTGTAAAATTCTTCTCTTTGAATAAAAGTATTTTAAGTCCCATATTATGAGAGTTTGATGACTCATGTTATTCAATTGGATTAAATAGACCACTTGTGAGTCTTCCAGTGACGGGAGGAGGGACTAATTCATGTAAATCATCTATAAGTTTTTTTTGACATATCTCTCCGCGTTTTCAAGTTTTTATACAGATGATTTTCCGATCTCTTATCTCAACAGAAGGGGTAAAAATCTGAAGTTCCTATGAAGACGTTTGCTCCATTGCGTAGTGGATTCTTCTCCATTTAAAAGCGGTCGGAAAAGAACAGGCGTACTTAAACTCGACAGATCCTCAGGTAAAAGGATAATTACGCCATTAAACTCGACACTTTCTTAAGGATTATTTCTACGCGAGACCATCCGTGCCGATGCCCAGGCAATGGGGCTGGTGGGCAGCTATTTCACGAGTGGCTCCGTCACTGGAAATATTTTTTTAAATATAAAAATTGTGTTGTTGTTTTAGAACAATTGAAACCTACGCCAAAAACGATGAAAAATTATACCAAACACAACTTTACTGGCATCAAATGCACATTTGACCACTAGTTCAGTAATTAGGTGACGAAAAGAAGTAAATCAAGGAAAAAATAAGTTTTTTCTATGTCAATGATTTTTTTTAGTTCTTCGCCTATATCTAAAAAAATACATTTTTAGAACGAAACATTCTTGTACCGAAAAAAATGTACAATGCATTAAATTTCCAGCAAATGATGTTCTCTATCATTTTGTCGCCGCACGAAGGAAAATGACTCAAGAACGTGATGATACTTGTAAAAATTCTTGAATGGATACAACTGATATTTCTGTTAATTGTTGAAATTTGAGTCTGCATTATTGTTATTCCCATTACTTCTAGTTTCCCTGGTAATTTTTTAAAATAAAAGTTGTACAACTGCTGCTAAAAAAATTGAAATTTTGTAACTCATTTTTTGCATCAGTTGTCGACAGTGCCAAAAATGAATGAGTCAGTATCTCAAAATGGTGACAATGTTATTTTCTCGTAACAATTCTGTTTATTGCAATGTGAATGAATTTATTCTAATATTAGAGAAACATATTACATGCTTTATTCAAAATAGTTGACATCAATAAATTATGAAACGTATTAGGATATATTTACTTTTAAAAACCTACAGTGACTATTTGGAAAATTAAATCTACTATTTTTGCTTGAGAATTCTGGAATTAAAAGCTTCTAAACATCAGTGTGTGTTTCTCTTGTTCTTATATTTCTTAATTTTATGTGTGTCGACCTCAGAAAACACGTGAAAAATCGCGCTCCTGTAGTCAACATCCGTTTATATTTTACTAACAGAAATCCGAGCATAAAAGNTCAACATCCGTTTATATTTTACTAACAGAAATCCGAGCATAAAAGCTGCAGTTCGTGAGAAAACACCTTGATTATGAAGATGATAGAAAAAGCTTTCATAATTGATAAAAATGTTTTGACGACAAATCGAAGTTCATTCAAAGCTTTCTTAGAGGCTACTCGTTTCATATCTGACATTCAGACGAATGACCAAAGCTGCTGTTTCAAAGATGTCTTATAGCTTCATTCATGCACTTTTCATGATTTAGAAGAAATTAAATATTGTGTCCAAAAGAAAACCGGAGTCAAAATTACTCCAAAGTGTAATTTATATCTAAAACAAGAAGTGCCCAGCACTGGTGCACTGTCGAGATTTGATTCATTTACTCTTGTTTGATAAGCAATATATGTTATTTTCCTTTCAATCAAATGTTTCATGAAACCATCAAGAAAATGAAAGATGGAATTCTATGCACCACTTCTTCAGAATCAAGCACTCCCAAAACGGATATTTCTTTTAAAATTTCGCCAAATGTTTATTACGATTACAATACTTTCTAGATACTTTGTAAATAAGTAAAAACAGAAGCTTAAAACTGAGTTATGTCATAAATACGTCGTGTTTGGGTTCATTTTTATTGGATTTATGTATGGAATTAAAAAATTGTAAGATAATAGGAATAAAAATAAAAATGCTCAATTAATAGCACTTTAAATAACTCTCCATTAAGTGATCCATTTCCTCCTGCTACCTTACACACACACTCCATAAGCCTTCCGTTCCTTTTGGTTCACCATCTGTTCCAGCCCATCACCCACATCCCTTACCCACGGCGGATTCACATCTCGTACCTCAGCACCCCGACGAGGCTACTTAGTTCTCTGAATCCTCGCAAAATAATTAAATTGAGTTAGCCAAACTATTTCGACAGTAATTATTTTGGTAGAATATAATGATCTTGTTTAAAAAAACCTTTCTTAGAAACATTTTTACTGTTCGAATCAAATTACGTTTTTGAAGTGTATGATAAGATATTTAAGTTGATTAAAGTTACATTGTATTGGGTACTGGAAGATCTAATTGTAGATTAATGATCAATATTGTATAATTTTTATCAACCGTGCTTACATAAATTTTGCCATCGCCAATATTAATGTAAAACAAGCAAATTTCTGACGACTTCTAAATTAACCATCGTCCATCCCCAATACTTGGTTTTGGAAGAGGGTCCTGGAGACAGGCTCAGACTTGCGTATGCACGTAGGCTATGAAGAGAACCCATAGTGCATCCCCAAAAACCTCGCCTCGAACACTCCTTGACTAGAGAGAGAACCAAGGATCGAGCCTTTGTCCTGGTGACGAATCTGCAAAGATCCTTCTCCTTATTGCTTCTAGGGCACAGACTACCATGGCTTCCAGGGCCTCACTAACCAGGATATTGTGAACGGGCAGTTTCTTCGAACTCCCCACAAAAACGGAAGATTTTTTCCCTAGTGAAAAAATGTACTATTTTAGGACGTTACAGGACATAGACGTGTCCTGTGATTAGTCCTGTCACTGTTCTATGTTTTTCCCTGTTTATGTGAATTAGGGATGTGACTAGAGTAGGACTGGATTTCTTGTCAAGAAATTTTCTTAACCGTTGACCGGGCAGCTGTTTTCACAATCCATGCTGTGTGTGAAGGCCGTTGAAACACTGTTCCCAAACATACAAATACACCATGTACTTTATATCCCAACCATCATTGACAAATTCATTGACCCAGAAACAAAAAACTTCCTTCTCGTTTAAGCAATATTTATTTCAACCTTGATCTAGGACATCAAGTAAATGACCCAAACATATAAAAATGCCGCTACCTTAAGAATGTTGTAAATTACATAATAAATTAGAATTAATTAAGAACGCTCGCATCTTCTAAATGGATGAAATACAGATGACAATAACAGCGTCACAGCACCGCCAATACTAAGGTCTTCTGACGACAGAATTGTACATGTTAAACGTCTTAAATTTTGAATACGGATACAATAATACATTCTTATATTAATTATCTTTTAAAATACACTTTGCCGGCCATTTAAGAGAGATGTATACTATTTAATAAACGGATGAACACATTGTCTCTTATGAGAAAAGAATTTCTAGTAGAAAACAAATTACTTTCCGGAATTTATTTAAATTGTAGTACAAAGTGTAAATTAATTTAAAAAATAATTTTTAATAGTGATCACCGGATATTCTAAAGAGATATTTGAATTTTTACAGTGTCTTGTTCTCAGTTTTAGACTTGGAGAGCTGCACGCTATTGTCTTCGACGTCATGAGAATGCCTAGACAATACTGCTTTCGCTAATTGAGACACTAGACGTTCCATAGCGACTGCTACTACTCGTATATTCTACGATTTTAACTTATTCATTTTGTGTGGAATTAAAACTTATTAATTATTTTAAATCTATTGTCGTTATTTATAACGAATAATATGGCACTCAATATGCAAGTTATAAAAAATATTTATATGAAATCAACCAAATAACTCAAGACTATTTGTGGCTTTGTCTGGTGAGACCACAAATATGCAGTTGACAGAGTATAAGGGAAGTAGAATTGAAAAATGTTAAAGTTGCCAAACAATCTTATTGGCATGTCTTCTACTCACAGAATCAAGTAAGGTCTCATTTTATTTTACTATCTCTACAAATAGCTATTTAAAACAAATTAGACTATTATAACTTTTTATTATTATTCATTTTACTATCACACTAAGTCATACAAATATCAACAAAAAAGAACAATTAGAATTTTCAGAGATTTTACTTGGATTACCCAGCAAAACGACCTTAAAAAGAATGAGCGCTTCCTCGCAGCGCCGGAAGACTTCTCCCCGCTGTGAAGTGAGGTTTTCTACTCATTCATCCTTAACTGAAATGTTTAAAAATTTGCGGTGCTATTCTTTCGCTGTTATTCATTCATATTCGAATTTTTGTTGAATATATAATTGTCTTTTCTTAACGTCAATATCTCCAGCCCCGAATTTGAGTTTTTGAATATCTGAGCTTCGCATAATTTTGTACAAAATTTTTAATATTTTCTACTGCGAAAAGAAAATTTAGCACCCCTAATGGAAAAATGTTATTAACAATTCAAAAGGAGGAGAGGTTAATTGTCGCCAGCGCCCGCTTTCACGATAGAAGAAAATGCCATCTGATAGAGAAAACTGTGTAGAATTTTGTACCCCTCGAATTCTTTTTGAAAATATTACAAATAAACAAATTATAAACAAAATTGTCTCCACGATAGTTCCCTTACAATTAGTTATTTATATTCTACTTGTTATATCTCGATCTATATTCTGCTTGTTATATTCTATCTTTATTCAGCGTATTGCTTTCTTGTAATAACATTATTTAGTTTAATTATTATTCCACATATTTACTCATTCAAAGGGATAATAGTTTATACAGACCTTGTAATGATTTTCAGAAATTTTCAAGCAACTGCAAATCATGAAACAGTTCAATATCAGTCATGAAATTTTTATTACATACATTTATTTTACCGAACTAAAAATTCTCCAAGTTTCAGATTTTTAGGACCTTTCCCATCAGAGATATTTAACTCAAAAAACGTGTATTTTTTTGAAGCATACGTTTTTAAGTATTACCATATCAGCATTATAACATTGTGAATTAACTTTCTATAAGCATGTCTTTACACTGAACTATTTTTCTCTAAGTTACCAATGTCTCTATGTTAATGCAATAAATTATGTGTAGTATTTGTGTTTTGTGATTGCACTAGACAACATTAATTTAATAATTAACAATTAATGAAACACATTTTCGCTTTTTTGTATAAATCGTACGCACCTTAATTTTTCGAGGCTGGAAATCAATGTCCTTTGAAAAAATACCAAAGCGAAATTTCGAGTCGTGAGTTGCATTCATGCCATGTTAATTGGTAATTAAATACTACAAAATCTTAAACACACGTACGAAATGAAACTATGAATCGATAAAAATTCTTAATAAATACTCATTACTATATAGGGTATTGATAATTTATTCTGTGAGTGGTAATGCTCAAGGCCCACTTCATTCAAAGAGTCAACAATAGGCCACCTGCATGCAAAAGATACAATGAGTAAAACAATGATACTAATATTAATAAACTGATATAATTATTTAAATAAATAGTTAAAAACTTACGACCTTTTATGGACGAATAATAATAATAAATTAATAACGAATGGGAAATATAAAAGAGATCACATGAATACTAACAACAGTGTACGAAATAAAATGTAAAGATTGTAATGCTAGCTACGTAGGTCAAACAAAAAGAGGGATAGAAACTAGAATCCAGGAACACACACACAAAAAAAAATCAGTAGAACTTAATGTATTATCTCACATTGTCAGTTTTACCTCATATTGTATTAATAATGATCACTTGATGGATTGAGAAAAAACATTAATTTTGGACAAAGAAGTTAATTATTACAAACGTTGTATATCAGAAATGATATTTATAAAAAATACACCAAGGAGTTTGAATTTACGCACAGGCACTGAAAAACTATCTGGTTTATACAATACAATATTATAACATGTTTGTGTTTCTCCATTTTTTGTAAACATATTTTCTGTTTATATTTCTGTTTATATCATGTTCATTCGTCCTGTTGTTATGTTTATTGTTACAATTTGTTATTACTTAATCACCTGACGACGTCGTAAATCCAGGACGACGAAACGTAGTGAGTTCTTAACAAAAAATAAAAATATTATTCGTCCATAAAAGGTCGTAAGTTTTTAACTATTGATACTAATGCGATTTTACGACAACGTTGAAACGTGAACTAAAATTTTGTATCGTAAAGAGACTTAAAATTACATTTAAAAAAATATATATCTACAGTCTTTTCAATGAACTGCATAAAATACATAAATGTATCGCAGTATATCAAACACGTAACTCATACGTCATATAAATGAATAAAAGCTATTTTAACGAAAAACACCACGCTCACGCGAGGTACCAAGTTTTTACACTTGCGATGAACTTTCAAGTTATTGGTATACGTGTTACTAAAATCAATACACATAAAACTCAAGTTTTCCAACCCCGCTACGTGACATGACATAATAATTACCAATAAATGAAACAACACATTTTTCACTTCCTCACATTAATTGTACATATTTTACTTCGATTGCAGTTGCTGAATATCGAGACCTTTGAAAAATATCAATCATTTTCGTGTTACATTCGTGATATGATACTTGGAAATTCTATATTACAGTAAAATAAATATGCATACTCCTTTTTAGTAAACAGCCTTTTTTGAAACAAAATAAATATGGTCTATTGTTGAACGTATTGTAATATATTTAAAAAACTCAATTTTATTAGAAAAATTAATAAATACGGTCAAAATAGAACATAAAACATTGTTGTGAAATATAAATGTCCTGACAACCGTTCTTCACTCATTCTCGACCAGAACTTTAGGCAATGCTGCGGAGAAATCTCTTTCTGCTGAGGCCACGCCAACGAGCAAATTGTCAGAATCTTTAGAAGATAGTATGTTGTGGGAAACAAGCCATAACAGATTTTTGTTGGCAGTTTAAAGAACAAATTTTGTCTTCTCTATTCCACTTATACTTCCACACCCACTTCTTCGTAGTAGGTGTAAACTGCTATCTGAGAGATCGAAGAGAGTTCTAAACCTATTTATTTTTAGTGGAGATTGACATCTGCTTCCAAAGCTGCATTGTCTCTATCGCTGCCACTGTACTTTGTTAGAATTGATACTAACTCCAAAATAGTTCAATAAATCGTTTGAAAATCAAGTTGTAAAGTCATTGATTATATTACCAAGATTATACAAATGGATCTTTTTAAAGTGTTCTTTAGGGCTGCTTGAGACATAGTTTTCTCTGTGCTTTTCCCGTTCTACCAGGCGCGGAACTGACACATCAATGTCAAGCCCAGAACACATGTTCTTAATCTAGGCAAAAATTTCAGAGAAACATTTATCACAATCTTCCCTTTTCTTCTTTAAAATGGAAAGGTTTTCTTCGGTGATAGCAGTTGCTATTCTTGGGTAAAGAGCCCGATGCTAAGAGGGAGGACAGAGTGTGCGTTAGAAAATCTATCAACGGAATCCTCGCCGAGATGAACTGCACATCATATATATATATAAATAGAGAAGTAGTAGAAGCAGTTTGAAAATCAATCCATCCTGAAATTAGCTCATGGGTTCTTAAGACGTATGAAAGTACTTGGAATTTCAGAACACCAGACAATTTGAGATGGGGCGCGCTCACCTTCATCCGATGTCATGCTTGCCCAGAGATTGCTTAAAAACCATAAAACCGCCCCTGGAAACATTCTTCGTCATGTTTGTAATGCTGAAGTATTAATGCTATAATTATTATAATATTCAGAGACTACTGAGAAATGGGTTCAGTTTGTGAAGTATGAGTGATGGATTCCTTTGTGCAAGTGAATACAACGAAGATAGTTAAAGGAACATTTTTTTGTTAATTTATGAAAGAAATTAAATTTATTAGTATTATGCGATGTATAAGTAAATTTAATTTTATCATTCACAACTAGAAATATGAAAAATGTATTGTATGGGTCATCAGAACAATGTATTTCCAAAATTTTTATTTAAAAACGGTGATATAGGGTGAAATGTGACTTTTCGAATTTTTGCTTCTTTTACTATATCTCTCGAACTAATTAAAATATCTCGGTTTGTGTATTTAGCTTTGCTTATTAAAATATTGGTCTTTAAAATATTGGTATTAAAAAAACAGAATTTTAGGTTTTAATTAAAAAACAGAATTTTGTGTATTAAAAAACCGGATTTTGGATTTTACGTTATTATTTATTTTAATGGGAATAAAAAAAAACATTTATATATTTTTAACAAAGGATGGAAATGTTATCATGATTTTGACATTCCCGGTAATGGCATTTACAATTTTTACTATATCTCACGGATGACATGACATGAAAATGTCTAGGCTCTTTAGACTCTGGCCTAGGGGAGACAATTTTTGGGCTCTAATGACCTCAATGTTGACGAGCCCTAAACCCCCCCCCCCAAAAAAAAAGAGACAATTCACTGTTGTAATAATTAATCTCGAATTTAGAGTCATATTAATAGTTTCGATTTAAAGGCATATTTTCCGAATAACTTGAATTATATAAATTTATTGATATTCTGTTTATACTATAACTATTTTTCTTATCTTGCAAGTGGGCAGAAATTATAAATCCACCATTGCCTTAGGTCCCTTGATGGTATGGTACCTCGCATGCTCCCCGAGACTAAATTAGTTCATTATCCTCCACTTGGTCATACGCAGTTGTGTCTGTTTTCTTGACCATAAATTTATTTATTTATTTATATAAAACGCAATAGATGACAATAATATTTATACAAAAAAGTTTAAAAGGAAGACTACCAAAGTAGAATCGATTAAATTCAGGAAGGTTCCAGGAATGAACATGTAAATGAAAATCGTGACAAAAACATTTTTTTTCGATAGCCACAAGAACTGATTAAAGACCATCAATTATTATGAAATGTTATAGGATAATTTAAGGTGTTCTGTTGAAACAGTTGTGTGTATATAAGTGAAAATTCAATCAAAACTTAAGTTGTTCTGTTGAAATTGTTGGAAGTGCCAAATACATAGAGAATGTTCTACGTGATAAATGCTATTTCGAGAAAGGCTTCAAGTACCAGTGTACTTAAACGAGTGTATGTGCCACGCATGGTAACCATCATTATGCTAGGCTTTAAAAAATCTACTGAAAAGATAGTAAAAAATATATTATAATATCAATTTCCCTCAATGATATTGTATTTTTCTCCTTATTCGCGGGGGTATTGAAGTTTCTTCTCAAATTCACACTTTTTAACCTCATCTGGTTCACTGTCACCCATTTCACGAAAAAATGTGATGAGAGCTCAATCAATAGAATTAAAATTGTGACTTTACCACAGGATGTATATGTTTCGCACAAAAACCGAATTCGACCACTCGGACGAATAAAACGACCAAAAATAGTTTTGGCAGATACGTCTTTGCCAGAACTAGTTTTGGGAGTTTTCAAAATAATCAATACTAGTTGTGACAAAAGAGAATATTCCAAACCTAGTTTTGTCCTCTCACTAATAATGAAACTTTTTGAACTCGAAGCCAGATCTCTTTTTGGATTTATTACGGACGAATGTTATTTTCGTATATGAGGCGTGAAGAAAAATAGCAATTACATGCTTTATAGTGTTTTATGTTCGGATTGGTAGAAAAATATTCATCCTGAGTATATTTTTACAATCTTTTAATTAACTTGCTCGTTTCAGTCAAGTAGTCAAGGATGCTATGGCTAGTAAACACAAGTTATATTGATTATGTTTCTTGTATTTGAAGTAGCAAGAAAATATATTCTTCAATGAAGATCACTTTGCATAAGGAGCATTTTTCTTTTCATAAAAATATAAAAAATTTCAACTGATTGTGAGAGGGATAACGTTTACCTCATATAATATATTTTCCAGTGAAAGCCGTCAATCTGTACTACAATGTTTTCTTGCTCGTGATATACAGTTCATTTATATATAAAGTTCGTGATATACAGTTGTAAAAAACGGAAAACGCATATACATCAAGATTGTCAACTGAATAATAGTTATTCTTTTTTCTATTCAATTTTGTTCACTCTTAAATTTTGAATGAAAGGCTAGTTCTCAATTTTTCCGTCGACTATTTAAATCCCACGATTTTGCGTCACCCGTTGTGCTCTTGAGGACTTCTGATTTCCAAATTCAGACCCTTCATACGACACATAGCGTAGGAATCTCTGACCGTACTGCGGTATTGCGCACTAGACATTCATCGTGGCAAAAAAATTTGACGAGCATTTACCATTATTTCCGGTAAAGGACTGGCACCTAGGATAGCCTTGAGCAATTCAAGGTTGTGCATTCAAACGATGTATGATATGATAAATTTATGACCTATTGTGGAAACAATGCTTAAAAAAATTAACGGACTTAAGTTAACGGAAGGTAAATGCAACGGAAGATAATAAAAACGTTAATGGTTCTAGAAATATACTTAAAAGTTCAAAAGTTCAACAAAATGTTAACTTAATTAGCGCTCAACGGATTAACGCTTTTCTGCTCAGCTATGGTAATACATTTAAATAAAAAATGGTTGAAGTAATTAATTAATATTATGTATTATTATGTATTAGACTTATAATATTATGTATTATTAGTATTCAGAAAATTATGTCAGCTAAAGTACTCGNTCGTGAAAATGTATGAGAGAAATGAACATTTTCCATCAATTCTAACGTAAGAAACACTAAACTGCGGAAATCAGTTACATTTTTTAATGTCTAATTCATGAAAATAACATTTCATCTCTAAAAATTATATCAGCTAAAGTACTCGAAACTTCATTATTTGTGATAATGCTCACTACTAGTTGTCATTCAAAACGCTCAAAACTAGTTTTGGCAATAGCTGGATATCCAAATTGGACGTTTTGGTAACGCTCAAAACTAGTTCTGGCAAAACAGCATCTGTGAAACTAGTTTTGAATGTATTTTCTTCGTCCAATGGCCGAATTCGGGTATTGTGCGTAATATATACACCACTGGAACCTAACAACAACTAACACTACTGTTGGATGGTACTTGCGGCATGGCGCTTGTCACTTATGTTCCCTTTGATGACTTGGTGACGATGTAGACGATAACGAAATCCTTTGACCGTCACGGCAATTAAACTGTCAACAGGCACTTCGACCGAAAGCATTGACGTTGACAGGAGGAACGTTTTTCGAAAAAAACACATTTTTTGAACTTAGAACTGTTTTCCATTTACAAGCCTTAGTTATATGTGGATGCACTTCACGTGTTGTTAGTGTGTGTCTGTTTTCCTTCATTTGATGTATAGGTGTAAATTTGATACGTGAACATTTGTTTACATATTTGAGAATTTCTTATCTCTCTGAATATCCTCATCACCTCTGATGTACTTTGAGATATTTTTG
The DNA here is from genome assembly GCA_002313205.1 of Laupala kohalensis. Taxonomy (NCBI): domain Eukaryota; kingdom Metazoa; phylum Arthropoda; class Insecta; order Orthoptera; family Trigonidiidae; genus Laupala; species Laupala kohalensis. The sequence goes on from NNCF01138935.1 coordinate 95,540, forward strand.
TAGATAAATCGATTTTCATTCTTTTGTGACGTGGGAAATTTCTGAAGTAGTTCGTTCACTGCTTTCGTGGAAATGTTGTGGGACGCACGTGTGATGTGTATGTTGTGAGGAGTGCGTGTTTCTTCCCTGCTTGTTAATTAGGTTACATTTATTTTTCCAATAAACTTGTAATGTTCATAAAAATAAAATTGATTGGTATTTTTAATTATTATTTTTAATGTGTGTTAATTTTATTTATCAACGTTAGTGCGATACAAACTATCTCTTCCTTTACATCTGTCAACCGTCAACTTATCGTCTCCATATTCCCCTTTTTATTCTTTCCTCGTCTTATTACTTTCGATCCTCTTGAGCTAGAATACTATCCCGCCGATCTGCGAAGACAAAAGGGTACCATACGCCCAGGAGTTGTAGTTAGCTTATAGTGAGAAAAGTAGACAATTTCGATAGAGAAAAGTGACATTTAATTGCTATTTTAGAGAAAACGTCATGCAATAAACCAAATAGTCATAAGGGATAATTAATTTTGGTAATACATTTAGAAATATTTACCTTGCACAAAACTGCATAGCAATATACACATTATACAAACAGTACACAATTAATATGATAAAATATACTTCATAAACACAAATAGTAGTAGAATTTATATAAAAGAACGTTTTTTTTACTTCTAGCTTTTAAATGTAATATATAGGAAAAATATATTAATCATTCAAGAGAAGTTTTGTGGTCTCTTCATATATTTACACATTGGAACCAGGAGACACTATATTCAAAGTTTCAAGATGATGTTCGATATAATGTTTCTGACAATGAGATAATATCTTCAAAAGATGCTGTAAAATCGATGGCTGCAGCCGTCGGCCAGTACGTAACATGAGACGACATTGGCTTCAAATGCTTCTTAGGTTCAATGCCAGGTCTTCTTAAACTGGGGGTTGCAACTTCCTGTGAGTTTGTGAAGCTAGTAAGAAGGCGTAGAAAATATTGGAATTATAAATAAATTATTACAAGTATACATGTGAAATATTATATTAAATAAATATCGAATATTATTAGGCATAAGTTACGATGTATTAAAATACCTTTAAATTAATTTTGTAGTGGAAACTATCACGCATATCCAAGACTATTAAGGACAACACTAAATACATTTCTTTCATTTATTTATGTCAAATGGCTTTTTCTACTTGGTAAAACTACAATATCGATCATATCTAAAAAAATACATCGAAAATACATTATGTCCTGCATTATAAGAAATGGGCTGAGTTAAATTATTTCTGTGAAAATTAGAAAGTAATATGAAAGAACTATTAGACAATTGTTATAATAATTTAAACAAAATTACAAAAACGTTTTGTATGAAAATATATATTTATGTATATGATACTTGCACAGTGCATACATTATACATTTATAATTCTATTATAGACTTACCTCACCTACCTATACTATATTAGACTTCTTATGAATGTATTTCAGAGGGCTACCATAATGTGGATCACTTACCATTTTCTCTGGAGTAAAAGAGATTGTCAAAATAAAAATTTCATTGAGTCCTTTTCTACGTCATAGATACACCAGTCTTACTCCGCAAAAAAGAGTGTCTTAAAGGTTTCAGGAGCGTCTTTATGCTTCAGAGTATACATTTAAGAGAATTGCTGATTGTTGAAAACCTTAACCAAGAAAAAAAAAGCTACCAATATTTTTGAATTTTCATGTATTATATTCCAGGTATTTCAAGAAGTAGAAAGAGCATAACAAGGACAAATGTCCCATATTTGATTGAGAAATAACTCTGCATTTGTGTAAATGTGAACTGTATTTTCGTGTCTCTTTTTAATCTCATTAAGTTACGGAATTGTTGCGTATTATACAATACGGTTTCATCCATGACGTGTTACAACGATAATGCATTATTTTCGTAAACATCTGATGAAGACTAATTCCTGACTGAAATTTAATTATGAACTATAGTGACTCGTCCATTGTAGGTCATGAAATTTCATGACATTATTCTGATTCTTATTATTACCCTTTTTTCACATTCTAACATAATGGCTGATCGTAATGTACAGGCAATCTGTCAGGTACCTTACAGTACTACTGTTATGATTGAGATATAAACTTTTTAATAATGTGACACGTGTTCAACAAAACAGATTTCTGTATTTTAGGTACCAAAAACCCCACATCCAATTTATCCAAACCTCTCTTCAGGGCCTTAGGCACTATCCTAGTTGCAGATACCACAAGAGGAACGATTTTGACGGTCTCCAGATGAAACAACTCCTTCAATTCTTCAGCCAATGCTGCATACTTATTGACCTCTCCTGTTTGAGTTGTCCACAGGTTTTGATTAAGCGGGATGGCCACATCAATTAAAAACGCACACCGGTTTTGCTTGTCCATATACATGATGTCTGGTCTGTTAGCTAATATTGTCAAATCCGTTCTAATTGACCGATCCCAGTATATGTTAGCGCGGTCGTTCTCAAGTACTTGAATGGGTTGGTACATGTAATACGGGCACTCCTCTGATTAAAAAAAGCGATTTTCTGATGGATGATCTTGGCAATATCGTTAC
>NNCF01138935.1:104036-114227 GCA_002313205.1 Laupala kohalensis
AGAGAGGCGTTGCAAACTTAACAAATCCAAAACTCAGAGCGTGGGACTTAGAAAAATAAATGGGCCCTTTTTGGTTTTCGGTAGTGTACAAGTAGTTACAATAACCAGCGTGTGATGGTGCTGAAGATTCATGTCCCCGCGTGAGCTGACGACGTTTTTCGAACACAGAAAAGGCTACCCCACTCCATGAGTGCCAACAACTTTATAGTCTCCTCGGTTGTTATACTTGCGTAACGAGACAGAATGTCCACTGCGCAAATTGTTTCACCGAGTTTTGGATGTGTGGTCTGGGACATTCTGCATATCTTATTTCCTCTAGATGTGATCTCCAGATATCACCGTTTGTTGTTCATAGTTGTGACTAGTGGCTATGTTTCGGAGGTAAACGAACGCCAACAAGCGAATATCACTTGGAAGCGGAATGGTAGAGATAACAAAAATTAAAATGCTAAGTTGCATCTAGTGGGAAAAACAGATATGTAATGAAATTAACACTAATGCAGCCGATAATTATATTTTAATTAATTACTACCTAATTACACAAAAAATATCACATTTTTGTGAATAAGAATTATTAAAACATTATTATATAAACTCTTGGCGCCACTTGAGCAAACGATAACGGTGATGTTCTTGCCGTTGTGAAGATCATGAACATTGACAGCATCAACAGAGGTTTGCGCCACGAATTAACTGCATTCGCCGTCGTGTTCTGAATCCACCTTAGTCACACGTTGCTCACGTTTGAACTCGGCCCACTACACGTGGTTTGCAGAACACGATATGTGGCGACATTAATGTGTCGTAGAAGGCGAGTTGGAGTAGGTGCTGAAGACCATCTGCGAAACTCTGTATCAGGGCAACCACGAAGTATTATACTGTAAATATGCAATTTATGGAAACATAGTAAAGCATAATTTTAAGAAAGAAGACATAAAGCATAGTTATTTATAATTGTTTGCTGCTTGTTTTCAATACAAGCAGCAAACTATACACTTGTTACCAACAACAACATTGACGCCCCCAGTGACGTAGACGATGAAAATTAAAAGTAAAATCTTTGAAATTCTCTTTTTGAAGCTGATTGTTTTGTCTGAAATTTCCCTTTTTAATACAGAGATCTAGATTTGTAGTGGTGACAATATCTGGTTCAAAGACTGATTTTTACAGCAAAATCATTGCAGAATTTTGTAAAAGCGTGAAACATAGAACACTTTTTATGAAGGCAATATAAGACATAATTTAGAAAAAGTAAAACCATAATCTAGTAGCGAGTAAAGCATAAATGCGATTGCCCTAATCATTATTGGTCATCCATGGAACTTTATATCATATGTTCCTGTACGTTTAGCAAAGAAAATTAATTCACATGTGTTCGAGTTGTTGGGTGAGAATGCGACTCCGCTGAAGAGAGAAATCAGAAATACGTGGGAGAACTCGAGGTTGTCGAGAGCCGGGTGCACTATATCTACTTTCTTGATTCTCAGGTAACAATGATGCAGTGCTGGAACATTTCCATCATAAATATTACTTTATAAATTATTTGTATGGATTCTTGTTCGTATAACTATATTTCTTACTTTCTCGAAAACGCCCTGATTTTAATACATCGAGGAGTTCAAGGAAAAAAAGCAATTTCTGACACTCTCAAGTCCGTCCTTGAGTATTCTTTGTGTAGGCATTTCACGTGTTTTGTTGGAGAGTGACTACGTGTTATAAAAATAATTTCTTTGATACGCATATTGCGTACAAGTCAGGTGTGATGTTTTGTTGAGTACTTTGGGAATTTCTTATCTTTCAGAAAATTGTGAAGAATGCTGAGGAATCTGAGATAATGGACGTGATAAGTTTAAAGTTTTTCTGAAGTAGTTCGTTCAATGCTCTCATAGAAATGACGCGCTGATTGAGAGGATTGCGTGGTTTATCCCATGTGTTGACATGACTCTCCAAATTTTCTCAGGGTAATGGTCAAGTTATGTATAATGTTTAACTTTGTATTCTATAAATATTTTTTGGAAAGTCCTCTCATGTGTCACTTTATTGCATTTGGAATGTAGTGTCCCCCTCCACTCATCCACATAAAATGAATGCCAAACGTAACAAACGGCAAGTGATAGGGGTGTTGACTTCTGGTGTTTGGGGGAGGGGGAAGGTGACAATGTTCGTATTCTGATATCTGACATAAGCCTAACCCTTATTTTAATTTCACTCATTTACAAAACGAAGTAGGTCCAAATAAAATTATTTGTGTAACACTGGAGTAATATTTTCCATATTTAAAATTTTTTATTTTTATAAATTTTTGTTATATATTGATGTCTCATGATATTTACATATGGTAACAAACCTACTAACGTTATAACGACACTGGAGTAGGTTTTTTTGTGAGAGCCGAAAAAAATCTTCGAAATGGAACCATGTATTCCATGGTTTTTGATTTCTCAAGAACCACATTGAGGGACCGTCGTTTTATACACAGATCATTAACTAATTCAAAGGTCTGATAAAAATAACCAATACATTGCCTTTTTTAAATAATAATGTTCTCAGAGACATATACAAGAAGAAGTCCATATCTCGTAACACAAAACTTAGACATTATTCAACAGTCATACGCCCGGAAGCACTATATGTTGCGGAGTGTCTTATTATGAACAAAAAGACATTAATGAAGCAATTAAAAATAACTGAAAGGAAATTACTCAGAAAAATCTTGGGTCCAATAAAAGATGGAGAAAAGTAAAGAAAACGTCAAAACAAACAAATTTATTCACGCATTGAAAAAGTTGCAGACACAATTAGGAGAAGGAGAATTGCCTTTCATGGACACCTCAAAAGAATGGATGACAAAAGACTGTCAAGAAATTGTTTAATTATTTTGGAAATTTGGGAATGGATAATACTTGGTTTTAGGAGACAGAGAAAGACATGGAAGAACTTCATAATGGTATAGAGGAATAACAATCAAGTATACCCTATCGAAAAAAATTGCAAAGGAGTAAAGGTTTCCAGGAAAAACCTAAGAAAAAGACGGGTGCAAGGTGGACGGAGGAAAGAAAAGATATGCATAGAGAAAGAATGGAGGAGTGGTGGATAAAGAAGAAGAAAGGAAAACCCAGTTGAAATGAATGTAGTCCGTTGTGGTTCATACGAATAGTAGTTAGTAGTATTCTCAGAAATACGTGGAGTAATAAGAACTTACATTTGTATATTCAGCAATGAAATACAAGATATAAATTATCTCAGCTAAACAACAATTTAATTACGCTTGTTTGCTCTATTGCTCTACTTATACTTGTATTACTTGTACTTGATTTTGCTCCATTGTATTAAATCTGCTGACATTGATTCTTTCGCAAAAATGATCACATAGTTATCAGACGTAACTAAAACATCTCTAGTACTCATTACATAAAGTGTTTCTAGATGTTGATCCTGAGGGGAGTGAAGTCTTCATTATCTCTCGCAGGAAATTTATGTTAAAGGAATAGAGTGAAATAGGAATCTAAATAATTTACGAAGTTCAATACTGTCTTCAGTACTCTCTTGTTTGCTGTCTCCTGCTGTACTCTGTAATCACGTTGGCAGCACATTTAATGCGAGATTTTAAAGTTATTTTAGGGATACATTTTTGAAATTTAGGTGCCTTAACGTGGAACACAATCATCTAGAGGAAGTAACATAATTAGAGACAAACACAAGAGACGTTGAGTAGGGTATGTACTTACACGAGGACATAGAGGAAGAAACTGTAAGAAACATGTTTCATATGTGAGAGTGAGGGAAAATGAGACTTGACTACATGATATAAAATACAGGGTGTTTTATTGAGCTACGAGTGAATACAAATACAGAGCACGAAGCGCGCAGCGTAGCGCTCAGGTAGCGCTCGACACCAGACTACTTGCCCGTCCGCTGCCTGCGTCGGGCGAACCAAAGCTTTACCGCCCCCGTGGGAGCGTCGTCTGTCGTTACGAAGTAACGGGACTTCACGAGGGTGGCTGGCTGCTCTCAGAACGCGAGGTTGCCACACATGTTGTAGTGTCATTAAGCTGTGGGAGATAAATTGAAGTAACTGAAAATCACTAATGATGCGAAAAATAAATTCGTTCCAGCTAATGCCAAATAATCTTTCAAAGAAATCTCAAAGCAATATTTCCTGCTCCAGTTAGTGAAAAAGAAAGTATTAAAAACGTTCTATCGCTTTCCAGCTATGTGAACGTTCATTGAAGGAATTGCTCTTAACTCTCCTCGTTCTTATACGTTTCTTATAGTTTGATACTTTTGTACATAAAATTCTATATGATTACAATAATTCTTAATGCACGGTAGATGTAATGGTTTAGTCGGGTAAATTAAACATGTGTTAAAATAAAATTAACTTATTCTTTTCTGGTAACTTGGAGTAATTGTGGTCTATAAATATTAAACTTATTCATGCCAACTTGAATTAATGAAAAAAATTTCTTTACTTTATTTTATATGCACTGAAAATGACTTGTTTCGAGATCGGAATAAATCATTATCCCCAAAAATACATGTGATGTCTTAAATTTAATTTTTTCTCCTCTCAACATTAATATTAGTTCCCGTTTTTTCATAGTTATCTTACCAAAAGCTACTGCAACTGTTTATATTTTGTTTATAAATTTCAATTTAGAAAAATGAATTGCAATTTTAATTTACTAAAAATGATATAGAATGTTTTAACTAAAGTAAAGAAGAGAAAAGGTATAGTTTCTGTATTTATATATTAAAATATGTTAATCTGGGAGTTCTGATTCTTCGGAACTCAGGACATCTTCTTCATTCTCGTTCTGAGGTGTCGGGCAAGTTAAACAAAACAGCAATAATATATTTTCTTTCAATATCCTTAGGTTCTCTAAACTCATCACACAAAATAAAATCTTTTCTGTCTCTGATATATGAACAGTTCACCTTAATGCAAATCCAAGGGGGTCTATTTCAATTTGCGCCCCCCTCCGAATCAGTGGACCCTGTCAAATATTCTAAATCAGTTTGATGTATAAACAAGAATCACATTATGCTCCATTAGATTTGTTCATAAAAATCTGGTGTTAAACATTACTATTTGCAAACACGCTTCATGAACGTATCAATTAAATTTTTAAATATTCATTAAAAACCGTTGGGCAACTTTGGGCGAAATTTCTTTTGGGATCTATTCTACAAACATCATATATTAACGTAGTGGTCTCAAAATTGCGCGACAGGCCCCGACACACATTTAAAAATCAACGTTAAATATAAACTTTCGAAAACATTTCTTTAAAAAAGTATTTTTCAAGTAAAATACCTTATAAACCAGTTAATTTAATTTCAATGATAATAAAAATACAAACAACTAAATAACATATCTTTATCCCTGTGTAAAATTTGAAGTCAGTCCAGCGAAACATACGGGTAGTATAAATTTATTTCTTAAACGTTACAAAAGCAAAAATTTTAATTTCAGGACATCTACAAACATACAAACCTTACACGCAATCGGTAATAGCAGGCGCCAGATTTAACCAATTTTCCGTAAATTAATATCGTTAGACGCGCTAGTTTAATCAGATATTCGGTGATATAAACTTTAATGTTGTGAGGCATTTTTTTTCCTTTTTGTCCGGGTTTTGGCCTCAAACACTGCACTGTGCTTCGCCCTACAAAGAAGAATGACCATTCCACCTAAACAAAGTTTCTAAACAAACAAACAAACAAAAAAACAATTAAAATTGGTTGCTATTGAGGAGATGTGAATCTTCACTCGCGTAATTGTTGAATGAAGCTTACTAATGTGTCCGACAGAATTGTGTTAAATGAGGTGTACAGTCCACTGAACGTAAGAGACTGAGTCATAGAATCAATATTATATAAAGGATGTGAAAAACAATGTTTGAAGTAAATAATCTGCAAGTGAAATGAAAAGCAAAGTATTCAGATGTCTTAATACTTTGTTTATTAACGTTTCTATGTAAAATGTTTTTTCCTTCTGTATGGATAATAAAATAATTCGTAGTTACGTACATATTGGCATACAATACTAAAAACTGGTTATTTTTGTAGGTTTTCTTAGGGGTATTTAATTTTAGAAATTAACAAAAGGGAAAATTGATTATCATGGAAGTAGAGAGATATAGAAACTAACATTTGAATTTACAATATAAGAACCCCGGGTAACACCGGGAAAAATGGGCTAAAATCCAGACATTTTGAAAGTTTTAATACCAGAATGTCCAGTAATAATTGTTTTAAGTTTTCTATCAAATACCAAGCAACGCCGGGTTGTTCTGCTACTTAACTATAACATTTTTGTCGGGCTTAAAAGTAATCAAGTAATAGAAGAACTTATTACTGTCATTTATTTGATATTAGAAAGTAAGGTAAATAATTTAAATATTATTTTTTGACAAGTCTTATAAGCATCGTAAAAATGTTATGTAAAAGTGTTATTTATTGTGTAATTTTATTGTGTCATATATAATAATTTTATTGTTTATTGTGTTATGTAAAATGTTTTTTGCGTTAAGTTACAAACATATTGACATTACATATGTATTATAACTCGTAGCTAACTTTTTATCTTATCTAGGAATTTTTGCTTAAATTTTTGAATCCGCCTGAGCCTTAGGGCCCTTGATCGGAATTGATGGGATGGTCCCTCGCTTGCTTCCGGAGAGTAAATTATTGTCCTCCACGTGGTCATACGCAGTTGTTTTTTTGACAATAAATTTATTTATTTATTTATGAATATAATTTCGTTGTATGTTCGTATCTGGAGTTCGTTTTTGGTCCTTCTATGTGTTTTTATCATTATCACTAGTAGATTCCCACGGCACTACTAGACGCGATACGTGTATTTTCATATTTGAAACACTTTTTGACTTATGTGTAAAATAACTCGAAGAAATTGGGTATTTATTTCATAATTCATTCAATCTAATCAAGATAATAGAGACCACATTAACGACCCGATAACAACGACATTTTGGAAGGATTTAAGTACATTTTTTTCTGAAACTTCCGAGATATATGAGAAGCATACACTCCTAGACTTGTTTTTAAAAATTACCACAATTTTGAGATGTTTCCGTTTTTCATATTCCTCCCAAATCACATAATTCACGTATTTGAATGGATTTTTCTTGAATCATGTCCACTTACCTTGCAAAACTTTTAAGTCTTATTTTATATTTGCGGTAGATAGATTTGTCTCCACTAAAAGTGATCTATAATTAATACTCGTGGTAATTTTAATACACAAATTAAATTGTTTGTAACTAAACATAGTTGTAAAACTAAACATAGCAGTAACTAAACATAGTTGATATGTGCTCAAGTATCTGTTATCAAATTTTACAGCCATGGTAAAAATATCGATATTTATTAGTTACCTTTATGTAAATTAACTAGACAAAATACTCTCAACGCAAAACGTTGTTGTGAAAGAAATTTAAAATTAAACTTCACGTAATTTTGAAAACATTTTTCTGGGCATTCCGACACTCTCTAAACGTGATTTTTAAAAAATTTTTTTTTGACATTTTGGCACAAATAAGTGAAAACATACAAATCTTCAATTGAGGCGTACAGACGCCACCTAACAGTAACAGGCAATAAATTACAATTTCACAGGCAACCACAATGACCTTTGTAATCTCTGCATTATTTTTCAAGCAATGTTACGAAGAACTCAAAATTGATTAAAATCGTGTTAAACGCATTGGGTTCTGAACATAATTGTCACCTTACATTCCATATCAATTAATTCAGCGGGGAAAGACGCACTTCGCCAAATTTCTTTCTAAAACATGACTCCCACTTGAAAGATAACAAGGAGTGTATTACCCAATATTTTCGAGATTTAATATACTGCAAAAGCATAATAAACATCTTCTCTGCGAAATACTATAAAGCGCATCATAGTAGTCATGCTCGAGAAAATAATTGATGCATTCTTCAGTCTCGCAAGTCCTAAATAATTACGTTTACTTTTTATCGTAAACGTTATTATTCTTATGTACGCCGCTATTTTAGGACCATATTGAATACTTTTTTTAAAGTTTCTATATAGATAATCGTTTCTAAGTTTCTTTCTAAGTTTTAAGTTTCTACATAGATATTCAAGTACAACTTTCCTTTTGTAAAATTTGCTATACAGAACAAACAACCTTCAAGTTTTACCACATGTGCGTTCATCCATACTAAGCCATTGGAGCAGGCGATTATGAATGAAGCCAATAACAAAGTGTTTTTTAATCCATATTTGCCTAGCGTCCCAGACTTTAAGCTGGTAGAATTAGAAATTCGAACAATTCATTGCAGACAAACCAACTTAATTGTTTAGTTTCGAAAAAAATACCTCTTTTTTGACTTAATATGAGGGATGTTATTTCCAATCGATCCTTTGCAATTCAAAGAGGGACAAACTATACAGTGTTCTAAATAAATTTGTTCTTTGCTTAGGACAATATAATCATTTTCACGGTCATGCGTCAATTGTTTACAAAAAAAAGGTATAAATATATAATTGAACGTATCTCAGCAACTAATTAACGTAAACGCGCATGGTTGTGTAGTTGTCTTTGTTATTGCAAGAACTACATTTTAAAACACAATTATTGCATAAAAACTAAACACTGGTTATCTATTTTTTTGTAACAATTAAAACAACTTTTGGATTTAATACATAACTTTTTCAAAGATTTATTCAGATCTACAGCTCGCACATTTAATTTAATTAAAATTTTTGGCCTAGAACAATACCCAAGAAACTATCTCAAAACATATCAAACATCGCAAATGTCTCGCATTGAGGGTATATTGCAAAAAAATTGACCACCTCTACGATCTTTCAAAAGATGTGCAGGTTTTTAGATTTTCGTATTTAACATGATAAAACTACGTCCTACCTTCTTTAATATTTTCCTTTTTCTCCCAATTGATTGAACTAAATCCAAAACCTGTACGATTCATTATACCTGAAGCAAATACTATAATGAGCAAAACTTGCAATATACTTCTTTGATTCCAAAATTACCTTTTAAAAACACTTAAGCATGTGTAAGCACGGTAAAACGAGATAGCTTTGTCTTGTCAAAATTTTGTACCCGTTCACAAAATACAACACGTTTTCCTCGAAGACCTTCAAACGAAAAGACCAATAAAACAACGAAGTTAAGAGTAAAAAAAGTCATATTTTAAACATTTAATAATAATTAAACTTAATAAGCGTACATCATATAAAGTTGCTCATTAATTTTCTTAACGCCTTTTAACAGTATAAAAGTATTGTTACAAATCTTCTTTGGCGAACAACACTATCAGCTAAAAGAACTCTTCAATATATCGAGACTCATATCATCATCTGTGAGGAAGTAAATAATCTGTCGAAGAAACTGATATTTCTTGCAAGCTTACAAATAAAAATATAACTCTTGCACTTTCTGTTTAAATTGTATAGCCACGAAGAAATGAGAATTAAATTCCAAAATACATTCATCAGCCTAAATCTGCAGTGAAAGAGGGCGATAGATAATTTTCATGGTTGTGTTATCATAGAAATCACATCATACTAGCAAAATACCCTTAAAAATTGCTTGAGACAACGTGGAGGAAATAAACTTATAATTTTCCATCTTTTAGGGTTACCAATTTATGGATTGAAGAGATATCCAGGAATCAACCGGGTATAAGGAGGCGGGAAATTTGACACCTCCTGATCACATCGTAATGCAACCAGAACAAGGTATAGAACTATTAAGAAAGTCTAGCCCATTTAAAATAATTTATTCTCTAATTTATATCACTTTCTAACAAAAATGACCATACGTAAAAATTTTATGATAACATTCGTTATAGCAATTTTAAATGTTTATTTTCAAATGCTACTAGCGAAATTTATTGAATACTATGTTTTTTAAATAAATATATTTTCAAGAAGCGAGAACACATAACCTCAATTTTTTTCGTATTTGAAGACTTATATCTTTGAAAATTATTATGTTTAATTAAAAAATATATACATGATTCGACAAGAAAAACTTTTGACATTTAATCTACAAGACAATTAACGTAACCCTTGTAACATTCTGAGAAATCCACCTCGCACTTCGGTGTAATTAGAAGTATTATCAATCTCATAATCGAAAAAATACACTAAAGTACCGACAAAGAAAATGCTAT
>NNCF01138971.1:1373-52584 GCA_002313205.1 Laupala kohalensis
GTCATGAGGAGGGGTTTCGGTGCCGTCATCACGATACGTGCAATGTCACGTACCGGAAACAGCAAATTGATAACGCTCACGGCAATCCGGGCTGTCTTACGCGTTTTTTTATTTCCCACGGGCCCCCCCTGCATTCATGCGTTCTTCAAGCGCGGCCATCTGAGGCCGGTATTTCTGCTCAGCGAGCAGCGCAAGTGACTGACCCTCAATGACGGAGAGCCTGATCAGCTGGTTTTTCATCCCCAGCGCCAGCCAGTTCGACAGGTTCTGGGTGCGGATAAGCTCCCGAATCAGGTTGTCGCCGTCCATTTCCTGCAGGTCGGTCAGATAGGCGGTATTGGCATAGCGGCGTCCCACTTCAAAGGCCTCAAATTCCCGTTCACTCATCATGCCGGTCCGTCTGGCTTCGCTGCTTGTGGTCTCGTCGTAATATTTTCTGGCCGCTTCTGACTGCAGGGTTTCACTCAGGGCATCCCGGGTGCTGGTATTTGGTTTACTGGCCGCAATAAGCGAGAGCTGGGGCTCAGCGGCAGCATCAGTAATCCCCTGATACTCCGTATAGACCCCCTGGTATTCCTGGCCCGCAGCGGTTTTCAGGTCCATTTTCTCGGGCGAGCGACCCGCAGAACGGCGTGTGGTATTTTTCATATACGCCAGGGCCGCGTCGATTTGCTCATCACTGAACGTCAGATCCGGTCGTTTACCTGTTTCACCGGAGCCGTCATAGAGGGTGGTGACCTGCCGGTCCCCACCGGGATGCCGGGAGACTGCAGGGCAAAAGGGCGTTCCCCCAATCGAACTGAACTCTTCTTCCGTACAGTAACCTGCATGGGTTGACGCGGCACGGACAGCATCCTCTCCGGGTGTCCGGGTTTGTCCCGTCAGGGCGCCGCCAGCTGCCGCCCGGGCGCTTCTGAGAGACGAGGCTGTCGCGCGGGACGTGCCTGCCACCTGCGCAGCCGCGCCCGAGGCCGATTCTGAACAGATGCTTTCAGGAACCGTGAAGCTTTTCCGGGCGTCCTCAAGACGTTCGGTCTGCCGGGCCAGGATGTCCATTTCTCGCTGGGTTTTAAAGCCCTCGCTGACGACGGAGGCAACCTGTTCATTACCATTGACCACGGCGGTGCCCAGTTGTATCTGCGTGGCCAGAATGTCCGCCAGGGTGGCTTCAATGGTGCCCAGTGCCGGCATGATTTGAGTGGTGACGGGGGCGCTGCCAGTGACATAAACACTGTAGGCATGGGCACTGGCCGACAGGCACAGCGAAACGCCCAGTAATGAGAGACGTATTTTCACAGGATCCTCCGGGGAGTCAGAAAAAGGGGGGCAGTACAAAGGAGAAAGGGGCCGGTAACGTCACAGCGCATACCCCCGCTTTTCGATCAGTTCAGCGGCCAGCTGGCGAATGATATTGCCGGCATCGTTCTCACCGGCTTTACGCCGGCGGTATTCAATGATTTTCTCCGCGCTGCCCTGCGGAAAGTTTTCCGCCAGGAGCTGGCGTACCGTTTCGCCAGGCAGGTCCTCACACAGGGTGCGGCGCAGCGCACTGTCTGTCGGGCTGGAGTTAAGAGCCCACAACTCCAGTGGCCCAAGAGTGTTTTTCAGGATGCGGGCCGTGGTGGCCTGTTTCGTCCTGAATACGCCCAGGAAAGCCGTACCGCTGCCGTCCGGCGCGGCACCTTTCCCCTCACGCATAAACCGACGGAGGGTGACATCAGGTACGTCAAAGTGCGCTTTCAGCAGAGGCATGTCTTCCGGGCGGGCCTGCATCAGGAACAGGGAGTTGGCCGATTTGAGAATATCCGGCGGAATATCCGGCAGAAACTGTGTCGACAGCATCGTGCAGATCCCGAATTTACGCTGCTCCCTGTCATTGGTTTCCAGAGCACTGAAGATAAACGGCACCCCGCGCGCGTTGTGCACCTCGTCATATATCTTCGTTTTCAGCTCCTGATCCAGTTGATCGAGACGGGCCAGATGCAGGGTGTGGAACATCGGATCCACAGTGCTGAGCAGATCGTCACGGTACTGCGGCAGGATGAAATGACCGCCGGTCACCTGGCCTGCGAACAGATACATAATGCCGGTTTTGAGATACCCGGCCGCAGTCTTGTCTCCCATACAGTTATTCAGGTCGATGGCCACAACCCTCGATGCCGGATTCAGCGCCCAGCGGGTGCGCCCGTTCAGCATACGAAATTCAGAGGCTGCCTGTGTCAGGCAGCGGGCGATATAGTTCAGCAGCTTTTCCGCTGAGCCGTCACGGGTGACGGTCCCGAAGGCGGCCTGCACGTCTTCATGATTGAGCCAGTGCTGTAAATCGGCCAGTTCCGGTACTGCCTGATACTGCGCGGACTGCGCTTCGTGGGTGCGCCCGGCACGGAAGAGGATATCCCGGATATCGTACCAGGGGGCGGTAGCGAACCATTCGCTGTCATATTTCATCAGCAGCCCGGTTTCCTCCAGTGCCCGGTCCACATCGGCCAGAACGCCGGCCGTGTAGAGCCGGGGCTGGGTTTCCGCGGTCGCCCGGTAGGCCTCATCGGTGATGCGGTTCAGGATCTGGCGGGTATCACGGGCATTCGGCGCCTCGCCCGTTGTCGGGTCAATACACAGGGCATAGAGCAGGTTCAGCAGCCACTCTTTCTCCGGTATCACGGGTTTGCGGGCGCCGAGCTGTACATCAAACGGGTTCCGGCAGAAGTCTTCATGGTTCTGCAGGATGATCCCCACGGCTTCGTCCTTGCGGTGTGCCGGCAGCGCATCCCTGATCATCTGTATCAGGCCCTGCGCGGAAAAGCCTTTATCCACAATGCCAATAAAGGGCAGGGCCGTCTGGGCAGAGGTGATGGTGATTTCATTCAGGACGTTCAGCAGCACGGATTTGCCAAAACCGGAGTCACCGGTGATGAGCGTGGTGTGTTTGTTCTGCTTTGACGTGCCCAGACGTACCGGACAGAGTTTGCCATCCAGCGTAATGAAGGGGATATTACCGTCCGCGGCCCAGGGCGTTGCCGCGCGGTTTAACGGCAGCATTCCCAGCACTTCACTCAGGGGCGGATACAGCAGATTCGGTCCGCTGGCGGCAGAGGCCGCCAGAATGGTCGAGGTCCAGACCCGATACGGATCGCCGGTCTGGGATGTCATCTCGCAGACGCCCCATGACTGAAAGGCTTTCTGCAGCAGCGTCAGGTTACGATTCACCTCTTCTTCCGACTGCCCCCAGGTACTGGTGGTGATGGTGGTGACGGTCACCGGATCCTGACGGTCAGCTTCTTCCAGACGGCAGACACAGTCCCAGACCGGGCGCAGGGCCGGGAAGACGGCAAGAAAGGTCAGGGCGGTCTTTGTCATGCCCAGCTTTCTCATCCCCCCGGGCGCAATATCGGTGCGTATTCTGAACGGGAGTCCACGGGGAATATGGGATAACAGACGGGTGAAACTCTGGCGCTGCTGCGGGCCGGTGACCATGGAAAGGGAACCATGCCAGGTCTGTCCGACCCGGACCAGATTGCCCTTTGTCTCCGGCGCTTCGCTCATCAGCTGGTAATTGAGCCAGGGGGCCAGAAATGGTGTGTGGTCGTCCCCCTTACGGTCCCCGTGAGGCGTAATGTGGTCATCCGGCAGAAGGGGATACCACTCCGGCGACGTGCCATCCCGGTCAACCTGTGCGCGGATATCGTGCCCGGCTTCATGTGCATCGAGCAGGCGGATCAGGAGTCCCCGGCCACTGTTGAACAGCGTGTGTTCCAGCATTTCGAGAAAGGCATCATGGCGTATTTTCAGACTGACCAGCGAAGACAGGGTCGGGATCTGGCCAAAACGTGCCGGGGGGATCTGTTTATTCATCGCGACAATGCGGGCCTGTTCATCCCTGATTTCAGCAGAGGACAGTGAGGCGCGGGACGTCCAGATAACCAGCCAGCAACGTTCCCGGGCGATCCAGGGGGCCAGCTTTCGGGATTTTTCGTCCAGTACGTCGCGAATGTTCAGGCCCAGACGACGGATGCTCTGGTACTGGGGGGCAAGAAGGTGGTTGATTTCTGCCTTGCCCTGAGCCGGATCCCGTTCATACACCATACTGATTTTATGCCCCGGGCGGCCAAACTCGGCATTCAGGGCGGTGGCAAGGGTATCGACCCAGGTTTCGAGAGACTGCTCCAGGCCATCCACGTCTTCATCAAATTCCGTAAAGGCACCCTCAACAGACAGCACAGAAACATAGTGTCCGTCACGGGTACTGAAGATATACGGCGCTTCGGTTTCTGGCCGACGGATGCGGTCCTCCTCGGTCAGACGGATAATGGTGCGTAAATCGCAGTAATCGGGCAGGTCGCGGGAGAAGGTATGCCGTGAAGCGGCAGCAATAAAAGACTCAAGCGCATAAACCAGGCGTTCGGACATGGCTGACTCCGTAAGTAAGGTGACATACAGTCTGGTCGTATACCGGATGGTTTATTACAGAAAGCACAGAAAATAGATGGCTGAAGTTGGAGAAATAGGTGATATCAGGAGTAAACGTCGTGTCTAACGTTTATAGAATATTAACCTGCATGAAATAATATCCCGGTGTGAAATTCTAAAAATAAAAACAAAATTGCAAATAATCAGAATATATCTATTTATCAGATTTTAAATTAACTTTTCAAACTAACATCGATATGCGCGTAAACAAATTGAGTTTTTTTCAACAATAGATATTATTTGTTTTGTGTCAAATCTTCGCTTATTTATCATGTGCTGGTTAAAGGTCTTGCTATGCTATATGACACTCACGTAATTTAAGAGGCTCTATTATCGCGATGATTATATATTTAGTGAACTCACCCAATGACCCAAACATGTCAAAAATAGCAAATGAGCAATGCTTCCCTGCACTTAATATGCTGGTTTTAGGGACATGGTTAAAAGAGAGACTTCCTGAGTTTGAGGTTGTGTGTAATGATGGTGGTATTGCAGGAGAAGAAGCTATTTTAGATGATATAAAAAGGTTTAAACCATGGTTTGTTGGGGTTAGTGTGCTCGCCCCCACCTATGCACCGGCGCTTAGAATTGCTTCGGAGGCCAAAAAATACGGTGCGTATGTAACATTTGGGAATGATCAGGCTGCACAACTATCCCATAAAATACTTGAAAACCGGAAAGAAGTTGATTTCGTAATAGGTGCCGAATATGGCGAGTATCCGCTTGAGAAGCTAATACGTAAGCTAGCATATGATGATTGTAATTTCGAAGATATACCTTCTTTAACATGGCGCAATGAGAGTGGTGATGTATTAGGTTTCGATTATGATAAAGATAAAAATAAACTCGGTATTCTTAATCATGAATTGATTGAGAATAGAGGCAGAGATAATGCGTTAGATATATTTCCGGTAACAAATCGGTTGCTGTATTCAGATGAAATCTGGGATATGGCATTAACTAATTATAAGAAATCATTTGGACATTTACATCATGGGGATTTGCCATCAGGAATCACGACTATTAACAGGGTTAGAGGATGTAGTCGTGCTAATGAAAAAATAAAATGCAAACATTGTGATATGTTGCTGGATATATCTTTTTCCAGTCCTCTTCGTTTTTGGGAAGAGGTCAGGCTGGCGAATAAACAAATACAGGCAGAATTATTTTATGAGGTATGTGATAGCCTGACAAGTTTTTCAAAATATATGGAGAAATTAGTTAAATACAAACCTTATGATTTAGGTTTTGAGCCTTACTTTTTCATTTACGGACAGGCCCTGGATTTGGTTCGGAATGCGAATCTGGGTAAGACACTTAAAAGGCTTAATGTTTTTAAAATGAATATAGGCCTGGAGTCAGGTTCCGACCGTACGCTAAAAATGATGAAGGGTAAACATGATTCAGTTGAAGTTAATTATGCTGCATTGAAAAAGCTTAAGGAAGCAGGTATTTATGTTTACGGTTCATTCGTTCTCGGTACAGAGTTTGAAACAGATGCATCATTAAAAGAGACGACAAAATGGATTAAAAAAATCATCAGAGAAGGTTTAATCAGTGATATAGAGATACAGCCTATTTTACCCACTCCTCAAAACTATTACGGTAAAAAGATGCTTGCTGATGGCCTTCAGTTTTCAGAAAACGACTGGCCGTTTAATGTTGATGAAGTTTCGAGGGAGTATATAGAAAGATATTGTCCAGTGAGCTATGACTCAATTATCAATGCTGCAAGAGAAGTCAGGCATGAAGCCAGTTGTCACAAACTCAATTTCGGCAGTGCCGTATCTGGCAGGGAAAAATACATGAAATAATTTCATTTGCATCACTTAAAATCAGACAGTATGTTACATATATTTATTTTAAAATTAAAGGGGACGGTTTTGACAGTTGAATCATGGATTGCTTTTATTTCAGCCGCGTTGTTGATAAATATTACTCCAGGGCCTGATATTCTGTTTATTTTATCAAAGTCCAGTCGCTCTGGCAAAAAATCTGCTTTCTGGGGAGGGCTCGGACTATGGACTGCAGCACTGACACATGTCACTGCTGTTGCGATTGGCCTGTCTGCTGTCATTTTTGCATCACAAACCTTGTTCACAATAATCAAATACATTGGTGCTGTTTATTTGATTTGGTTAGGGCTGAAATTCTTTTTTAGTTCGCAAAATTTTTTAATTGCATCTCAAGTTGCGGAGGGGCAGTTTAAAAGCTTTATAACTGGTTTTTTTGTGAATATATCAAATCCAAAAGCGGCACTTTTTTTCATCGCTTTCTTGCCTTTGTTTATACATGGGGATGATACTCATCCACAGATTCAGATGTTTATTCTTGGTGTGTTGGTTGTGATTGTCAAGATACTGGTTGAGCTGATTTTGATATTCTGCTCTTCTTATATTAGTGATATTTTTACAAAAAATGAAAAATTAGCAAAGATGATAAGTAAAATTACATCTCTTTTCTTCATTGGATTTGGTTTACAACTCCTGATTTTAAGAAAGCCATAAAAATTTTGATTGGCACACTACGTGTAAAAAAGCGGTATACGGGCAGATCGTATACCGGATGAATTAAAACAAAAGACTCTGGTCGGGAATGGCGGAGGGCGGCAGGATCAGGGCACAGCCTGTCAGCTCCTTTCTCAGCCAGGCACGACGGGGCCCGGCCGTTTCAGCCAGCAGGACGGAGAAATCGGCGGGCGAACAGGTTTTCCAGCGCGCCCTGACCTCACGACGATGGCGGGCCAGCCAGACCAGCACCTGGCGGCCTTCGCGCTGCGCACTTTTCTGCGAAGAGAGGCTCTGACGCAGGGCCTCACGCTGAAGATGAATGACGTTCTCCGGGCTCAGGTCCGGCAACCAGGCGAGGACACCCGAGCGGGCACTCTGGTTTTGCAGGTTCAGCCAGAGCCAGCAGAGCAGGCAGACTCCGTCAGCGGTATCGTCACGGGCCAGAAGGGATGGCGGCGGCGCCAGACGGGTCTGCCCGGACCAGCCACAACACTGGCAGACCCCCGCCGCCACGCGACGGGGAACCGCCTTTTCCGGACCGGCCGCCAGAAAAGGTGACTGTATCAAATGCTCACCTCCGTCATCCCCAGCTGGCTCTGACCGCGGCGGATGATTTCACCGAGACCAATCAGGGCTATCCCGACCAGGAAGGCGATCCAGACGCCACCGGTCGGAATATTGGGATTGGTTTTCTTCTTGTACAGCATGCCAAACCCGCCGGCGACAGACAGAACACCGAGGAACATGCAGATGATGACCGTACTTTTCTGACCACTGGTCGCGCCCCGGGCCAGCGAATCCAGGATGTCGGCAATATCTGCCGCGTAAACCTGCCGGCAGGCGGTGGACGTGATAACAAACAGCAGCCCCTGGATCAGCCTGCGCTGAAGGGTTTCGCACGTGAAGTACAGACGGACACCGAGGCGGCGCGACAGATCGCCGGGCAGGGACAGCGCGTGACGGAACACAGAAAAAATCATGGCAACTCCTTGAGTATAAAAAGAGAAAAAGCGAAAGAGAAAAAAGGCAGGGGATTACCAGGCCAGCCCCAGAGAGGCCTGGAGGGCATCGAGCAGATAGGGATTACAGATCATCAGAACACCGCAGATAAAACGTACCCAGCCACCGGCCACATCCTGGCCGGCAGTGAGACCGGTATGGCCGTCTTTCAGGGAGCGTCGAAACAGCAGCCAGCCGTTAAGGCAGAAAACGCCCCCGAGTGCCCTGACCAGCGTCAGTACCGCGTTGGCCGCCTCGGCACCGGCACCAAAGCTGGCCGTACTGACATAGGCCACAGCATCAAAGGAGACGGAATTCCAGCCCATCTGGGCTGCCCCGGCACTAATCATCTGCTGCAGACCGACCAGCCCGGCACAGAGCAGGATCCAGGCCACAATTTTCCCGCCCCCACTCCCGTGCGGGAGTCGGGCCTGGCGGACCTGTGCGGTCAGAAAGGTCGCGCTGCCAATAATGGCCAGCAGAGTGGCCATCGCCCAGACCAGGTTAAAAATGCTGGCATGAAGGCCGCTGGCAAACTTCACCAGGGCCTGAACGGCATCCATAGGACCTCCTTAGCGGATGATGCCGGCAGAGGTGTGAACAGCCCGCTCTGCGGTATCGATGTGGCTGATGGTCAGGTTGCCCAGACGGTCGCCGGGAATAACGGCCCAGGTTTTATCCTGCCATTTCACCCAGGCCATACCACTGGCGATACTGACCAGCTGAATGTCCCTGACGACGGCGGTGCTCCGCTGTCCGGTAACGGGCGCTTTCTCCACTGACAGTTTCCGTGTCGTCCCGGACGTCACTGACGGGGCGGCCGGTGCCGGAGGCAGGGCCGTGGTGGGGCGCTTATCGGTGCTGACGACTGCGCCGGATTTCGCCAGCGCTTCCAGGCGCCTCTGCTGTTCGGCCAGTCTGAGTGACTGTTGTTCAACCCGTCCGGCAAGCCGGGTGATGGCCTCCCGGTTCGCTTCGGCGTAGGCCCGCACATCCTGCAGTTCAACGGCACTGACGGAGGGCGATGAGACGGCAGGCGGGAGTGGGGCCGGGGCAGTTTGCTGTGAAGACGCCGCAGGTGAGAGGGGGTCTGGCTCATCAGGCGCCTCCATCAGAAAACTGCCGGTCTGCGGGGCTGTTACACTGTCATCACTCAGTACCCAGACCAGGACCGCCGCCAGTGCGGCGATACCCGCGGCATACAGCCAGACGGGGAAGCCGAAATACTCCCTTCGGTACCATGCAACCGGCCGGGGTGTCACCTCTTCAGGCAGGGTTTGCTCTTCTTCCTGCTCATCCGGCTTTTCATCCAACAGTTGACTGAGTTCACTCATAAGTCCTCCTGGCGTAACCGGCGATTGACCCGGTCCTGAGCCTGTTGTTGCAGTGGTTGTGTCTCCTCCGCCAGACGAGAGGCGGAGGGGCTGGCCGGTGTCCGCTTCGTGGCGGTCTGACGGATATCATCCGAGCTGTAGACTCCGCCCAGGAACTGAACGGCCACGACTTCCCCGTGTCTGACGGTGACCTGACGGACTGGCAGACGACTGGCATCCTGGCGGATAACGTTCCCGGCCTCCTTACCCATTCCGCCCGCCATCACGCCCAGAACGGCGGCGGTATCCGGTGTCCCGGTACGCCCCTCCATCGTGGTGGTGCCGTTCGACAGGATCCGGGTGCCGGAACTGGCATACAGCGTTCCCACTTCCGTCGCCATGCCGGCAATGCCGGGCAGGATAATGCGTGAGAAGTAGCGGTTATTGACGTTGCTGGCCACCGCAGGCAGGAGGGTTTCATCCTGCAGCGCCCGGGCGCTGACCTGGTAGGTCACGCCTTTCCAGGCCATCCGCGTCAGGGTGATATTCACGCCATCCCCGGCCAGCGGCGCCCGGTCAGCCTGCAGGACTGCGCCGGCGTACCGCCCGGAGGGGATATAAACCAGAACCGGCGCGTCCTGGATATCACTGTCGACCGCCGTGGCAATCACGCCGGCAAGGCGGGTATAGGGCGGAACAATCTCCACGTCCGGGACATCCACGCGGGAAGCGTCCGGGCGGGGACCGGTCTGGACCGACGTTCGCATGACCGTCGTGCCGGTTGTCCCGGCCTGCGTGGTCAGGGCGACGGCCTGTACCATCCCCGGCCCGTTGTGCCGCTGCCGGATCTGTCCGACCAGCTGCTGAAGGGCGGCTTTCTGATTATCGTTCAGGGCGGTGTCCTGGCTTTCCTGGCGGGTGGTCTGCCGGCGCGTTGTCCGGCTCTCAGCCGGTGCGGGCTCCGGTATCGTCTCCGGGGTGATGACGTCTACCGGGACATCCTCCCCCATCGGAATGCTGGCAATAAACGACTCATCTCTGGCCCGGGCCTGTTGTGCGCCCTGTTCATTGGCTTCGCGCAGCAGGCTGCGGTATTCCGGTGATTCGGCCGCCTCGTGTGAACTGGCGGCAGTCACTCGCGAAATAGAGACATTTGACGCGGCCGGAGGAGGGGCTATCAGCCAGCTCCAGAGTACAAAGCCTCCGCCGGCCGCAATAAATAAGACGAGTCCGGCAAGGATGAGCGTCTTGCGCGACGCACTGGTCGCATCTTTATCTGCAGACATACGGTTTACTCCAGATGGACCTGTAACGGGACACTGCGGCCCGCAACAGAGAAGGTGAGCAGGGGCGAAACCGGCAGTTTCCAGAGCCGCATACCGTCTGCGGAAGACGATGTCTCCTCAAACTCGTCCCGCAGCGTGGCCCGGGAACGCACATACATGTCATCTCCCATCTGCCAGACCGTGGTTTCTGCCACGCTGTCACTGGTCTTCAGACGCCGGGCGTTCGCGGGCGGGATGCCGTCAAGAAAGGCCTGCAGGGTGCCGTTATACAGCCCCACCTTGCTGGCCGGCGACAACACCTCGCTGGCCTGTGGCCCCCGCCGGGGGATGCGCAGATCCAGACGGCTGTCGACGATCCAGGTCTGGCCTGCAGCACTCTGTTCGCCGCTGGTCAGGCTGACCATCACCGGGACATTCAGTCCCGGCAGTGAAAGGGTCAGATTCCCCTGCCGGTAAGGACGCCGGGCCTGGACAGAAATCACCGGCAGGCCGGGCACCCAGCGCACATCAAAGGCATCCTCTGCGGAATTGATGGGCTCCAGCTCCACCGGCCACGGGGCGCCGGTGCTGTCAATCAGGCTGATATTGCTGGTATGCCCGGGAGACGTCCTGAGCAGGGGCAGGCTGGCACCGGGGGCCAGATCCACCGTCAGGGAACTGATGCGGGGCACCACCTGGGCTGGCGCCAGCGCCCGATCGATACCGTCCTGCAGTTTCACCATTTCCCGCACTTCATCCGGTGTGAGGGGGGCAATTTCCGACGCCGCGCTTTTGAGGGCAGGGGAGGCGACGGGCAGCGGAATGTTCATATCATCCGTACGGGGACGGGATGGCGCATCCGGGCCAGCCAGGTCTGCCGGCGGGGTCGATGCAGCAGCGGCTGAAGGCGGCGGCGTGGTGGTGGTCGACCCTCCGGCCCGGGACCACTGACGGGGCGCCGGATCCTGCGCGTGGGCGACGGCGGATATCAGTAACAACAGGGTAATAGCACGGAACATGGAGACCTCTACGCATTGGTTGAGATGAGCTGGGCGACCTCAAGGCCATGGGGTTTTTCAGACACATCGGCCCGCTGGATCATGATCTGAAAAATAAAGCGCTGTTCAGGCAGATTGGTGTTCTGGCCCATCAGCTGGAGTGTGACGGGATACTGTATTTCCCAGCTGTAATGCCCCTGCGGGTTGACGCCGCGGCGGCGAACCACGCCAGGGGAAATACCGGGGGCCAGGTTCATACGACGGTCCCTGACGTTGCTGAGAATATTGGAGCGGGACAGGGCCTGGTTATAGGCCACATAACCGTCGCCAGAAAAGCGTGGCTCCACACGGCTCATCTGTTGCCGGAACTGGACAAAGTTGAGGGAAAAAGCTTCCCTCAGCGTGTCTTCACCGAAGGCAATGACATCAGACTGGCTCCAGCCCGGTTCATTCAGAGGCACCATCCGGGTAAGCCGGCCCTTTTCGGTGGCAAAATATTCCCGCGGCTGATTGATAAGCGCGACGACCATGACGCCAATGATAAGCAGGGTGACCAGCTGGGACAGCGTCAGCCAGAAGGTGTTACGCAGCAGCTTGCGGGCAATGTCAGCACCGAGTTCTTTACGTATCTGAAAGTTCAGGGCCTGATCCCAGGGTGAGGGAGGGCCGCCACCGGCAGATTTACCGGTGGGCTGGACAGGTTTCTTTTTCACGGATAACTCCGGAGGGTTAGTTCAGATCCTTCCAGGGATCAATGTTTGAAGGGAGCGTGTCATTGACTTTGTCCACTGCCGCCCGGCAGACCTTGTTAATGGCCTGACTGAGCAGGTCGGAGAGGCTCGGGAATGACGGCAGAGTGACGGTGATGTCGCGGATACCGGAGAGACAGTCCTGGAGAATATCAGAGGCCTGGCCCTCCCGATCAGCCCAGGCGTCGGCCGCTTTGCGGGCCTGTTCGTATCCGGCATCCCGGCCGGCTGTTGCCGCTGTGGCAGCCCGGCAGGTTTCAGCCCGGGAGCCCGGAACGCAGACCACGTTCACCACCAGTATCAGAGCCATCAGGATTTTAATCATGGTTTGCTCCTTATGCCGGCCGCATTGAACTTTGTGGGACATTCCGGGCCGCCGCCTTTGGGGGCGTCTCTTCTGGTTTTTTCCATTCCTTATCAAAACCGAGCATGTTAAACATAGCTGGAGGAAGCTTCCCCGGATCTTCAAGTCGGGCCGGAACAACATCCTCTTTCCCTAACTTGAGGCTCATTAATTCGGGGTTATTCACTGGTTTTCCTTCAATCACATTCACCGGATCGGCTGAACCGATATACCGCAGTCCCTCTGGCGTGATGGCATTGATGACCAGCGCGTGACCTCCTGTTTTCCCCATCATGCAGGCCAGCACATTCACCGGTTTATCCCGGTACATCGCCACCCCCTGCAGGTAGGTTCCTGCACCGGCACAGAGAGTGAGTAAGGGAGAACCGTCCTTTTTTGAAGCCCGAAGTACCGGCGTGCCGGCGTGTTCGTTTTGTCCCGGAGCCGGGTTATTATCTGGTATGCCGTCGACAGAACTGCCTCTTCCGTCCGGACGATGCCACATAAGGTCTTTACTCTCAGGAATAGGCGGGCTGAAAGGCATCTCTGCCCGGGACTGGATATCCCGATACACAGCCATATCATATGCTGACAGTTTCTCCCCGGCTTCCGGGGCTGAAGACGGTTTGACGCTTCGTTTTCGTGTCGGTTTCATTTCCCAGTTGTTACGGTGAACCTGCTTCTCACGTATCACCTCCTGACCACTGGCGTCCTGTTCTTTCACGCGAATGAGGATCTGCTCTTTCCCCTTATAGTTCAGGTTAACCATCTGGCCTGTACGGCAGTTGAACTCTTTGACAGCCTTCTCCAGTTCCACTCCCCAGATGGTTTCCAGACCCTTGTTGGTTTCCAGCGTGACGTAATAGCTGGCGCTTGCGTTCTCCCTGTGCTGATACGGTGCCGCGCCGTGCTGAGTTAGCACGCCGGTGTACTGGCCTCTGGGCACGGCTGCAGGGAGGTTCTCCTCTGCTGTTCCTGGCGCTGTCGGGGAGGAAGCCGTCTGAGGATTTTTATCGGGAGCGTCTGCCTGCGGCGCGGTATCAGCCGGTGCCACATCGATGCGGTCGCTGCGGGCATGAAGCGCCCGGCGGGCATCCTTCAGCATGGCCTGCTGCGTTGCCGACTTCATACTGACCTTCAGGTCATACCTGGCGATGAGCGAAATGGCCCTGGCCTTAAATTCTTCACTTCCCGTCAGCGTGATACGTCCCTGATAGTGAGCAGAGGCGGTCAGGAGGGCGGCGAGGACGGCTTCGTTTTGTTTTGACGCGTCAGGCGCCATCGTCAGATGACTGCCGTGATCGTAAAAAGCCGGGCGGTCATCCACGCTGTAAAGGACCGTTCCGTCCTGCTGCTGTGCGTGGGTCATTCGCATCAGCAGTGCATCAGGGTTGAGCTGTTCTGCCAGCGGTCTGTCTGTCTGGCCTGTCACCGGTTTAGTCTCGGGTGCATTATGATGCTGTCCCGGGTGGCGTTCAGGCGTCAGCAGGATCCCGTCCGTCTCTGCTGCCTGTTCCGTCCGGCTCTGCGCAACGGGAGTCGGTTCAGACTGGAAAAGGGCCTCCGGTGGACGGGTATCTTTTGCCTCCGGCATGACAGGCCGCGTCTCTCCCTGCAGATACATCTGCATTAATTCATCATCTGACGGGGGAGTGGGACCTGGCACGGCATCCTGCCCGGGAGTCTCCTGCGGGGAGGCCGGTTCAGGTGCGGCGTCCGGCCCGGATGGCTTCTCCGGGGGCGGAGATGGCGGCGTTGCTGATGTGTCAGGTACAGCAGATTTAACGGATAGCGGAGCGGCCTCGTGAGAGAGGGGCGTCGTTGGATCCTGCTCCTGGGGGGGGCGGGTCTGTGCGTCAGGCATAGTTATATCCTTCTGATGTGGCTGTTGCCAGCCGGGACAAAGGGTATCGAGAACCGGAGCTAACTGAGCCCGGACAGCATCCAGTCCCCGGGCGGCGTGAATATCATTGAAGTCGCTGAAGCTGGCTGATTTTTCATGTGCACGCCGGCGTTCGTCATCAGTGAACTGCGGCATAATGAGAGGCCCGCCGGTAAGTTCGGCGGTCTGCTGTGCCTTGATTTGTCCTTTATTCTTTTCCCGGGTCATGTCGTCATCACCGGCGATGATGTGCGTGCTGTCCGGGTATTTCTCCTTCAGCTTGCCGGCGACCGTGACCATATTTCCGGCATCCACGGTCATTACCACCGGCAGACCACTGGCCAGATGCAGGGTGGCCGCAGTGGCGTATCCCTCTGCGTACATAAAGGGCTGGCCATTGCGTAATTCGCCGCCGACCACAAAAAAATTACCGGACTTTTCGGCATCTTTTTTCAGCAGTTTGCTGCCATCGGGCTTGATGTACTGGAGGATGCGCAGGTGGTTATCGGTGTTCTGCAGCGGAATGACGAGATTATCGTATCGATCCAGGCGCAGGCCGGGCATGGCCGGTACGCCCTTACGCTGCAGATACGGGTGTGCGTCGGTGGCCTCCGGCATGCGCCGGTACTGCTCACTGAGCCGGGCAGCCATACGGTCGTAACCGGCCTGTGTTTCGCGGGCACGGTCCCAGTGCCGCTGGGCGCTCATGGCCCGCTCCTGTATCTGGCGGGCGGGATCCCATGTCCGGTTGCCGGTGCTGGTCCAGTTTACCTGTCCGTCTGCGGAACGGTGGTCTTCATACCAGCCGGCGGGGTGCCCGTCCAGATAGCCGCGATAGACGCCCGAGGTTTTGCCGTCGGTGTCCTCCCGGGTGGGCACTCGCTGAATTTTACCGTCCATGATGGCGATACCGCGAGGCAGAATGAAGCCGGCATCCTTCAGTACACCGGCAAACTCCTCCTGGGGTGAGAGATTGTTGTCCGTTGCGACCATGTTCCCGGTCACGGTATTTTCCGGCAGCCAGTCCGTGAGCCGTGTCAGGTCGGNAGCGGGGTGTCCATCCAGATAGCCGCGGTAGACGCCCGAGGTTTTGCCGTCGGTATCCTCCCGGGTGGGTACTCGCTGAATTTTACCGTCCATGATGGCGATACCGCGAGGCAGAATGAAGCCGGCATCCTTCAGTACACCGGCAAACTCTTCCTGGGGTGAGAGATTGTTGTCCGTTGCGACCATGTTCCCGGTCACGGTATTTTCCGGCAGCCAGTCCGTGAGCCGTGTCAGGTCGGCTCCCTCCCGGGCAAACCAGAGCTTTTCATCCGGATCGTATTCCAGTGTATTCCGCCCGTCTGGTAGCTTTCCCGCCCGCCGGATGGCCTCTGCCCGGTTATCCGGGGTGATGGTGAGATAAGTACGTTTCTGCATCGGCGCCTCCGAAGACACTTATTCAGTGAAATGGCGGTACCACCATGGCCGGCCGGCAATGCGGGTACCGCGAAAAAGATGAACCGCCCGCTGATACAGCAGCCGGGGCGTCCAGCCAAAAAAGCTGATCAGGCGGAACACGATCAGGACGCCTGTGCAGACGTAAATCGTGTTCATGGATGGAAACCGGCACCAGAAGAGGTACAGGGAAAACATCGGCGCCGGGATGCCAAAAATATCGAGAGGGCGGATTTCCCGCCAGAAGCCCGGTGGGTATCTCATGCTGAAGCCTCCATCTGTCGGAGCTCACGGGGAGAGACGAGAGTCAGTATTTCTTCGCGCTCGATAATCCCCTGTTGAAATAACCGAAAAGCATTCCAGGCGAGGTTGCAACGTTCCTGAGCCAGCCGGTCATCGAGATAATGCCCCCACTGGCGATAGTCTCTGTCAGCCAGTGCGTATCGCAGCGCCCGGTCAAACACGACGAACTCCCTGACTGCACAACGCTTGCCCTCTGTGGTACGCAGCAGCTGCTGTATAACGATGTACTGCATCACGCCGAGGAGGTCCCGGGCGGCAGCCTCACGGACTTCAGTCGGGAACAGCAGTAACGCCCGCGGGATGGTTTCGCCCACGCTGTGCGTGTGCATGGTGGACAGACAAAGGTGGCCGGACTGGGCGCAGGCCACGGCGGCGCTGAGCGTCGCCAGATCGCGAATTTCACCCACCCCAATAATGCGGGGCGCGCGGCGCAGGGCCAGCCGCAGGGCCTCGGCAAAACTGCTGACATCCCGCCCCACCTGTGACTGCACGGGCGGCAGTAAATCACCCGGCCGGCCAATGACATATTCAACCGGATCTTCGGCGGTAATGATTTTCCTGTCCGGCCAGGTGTCACAACAGTGACGGTAGACGGATGCCAGCAGGGTGCTTTTCCCTGAGCCGGTTTCTCCGCAGACCAGACCCAGGCCTTTATGCGGCAGCAGGGCATTGCGCAGTGCATCTTCAATGTGCAGTGACGACAGCGGGGGGATCTCAGAGGGAATGACACGCATGGTCAGCGCCATCGTGATATCTTCCCGGCCCGCAGTGCCCTGGGTGAAGTTGCACCGGAAGCGAATACGTTCGCCGCGCGCCAGCCCGTAACGGTTATTCATGTCGCCATCGAGCTGCAGTGCCCGGTCCACCCCTGTGCCACCCCGCACCATGCTTCGCAGTTCAGGGTTAAAGATGGCGTCAGTCAGTTTGCTGAGCGAGTCTTCCGCGATGACGAAAGGGGAAGCTTTTTCCAGTCTGCCATGGCGTCCCACAACAATGTGGTTACCGCCCTGAATGTGAATATCACTGACAGACTGACGGGCACACCAGACAAAGAAGGTACGTAATGTATCCGGGGTCAGACCGCCGGGGAAATGCCAGGGTTCGAATGACATAGGTGCTCCGGAAGAGAATGAATATGGATGATTCAGGCATTTACCTGGTACGAAAGGATTGGGAGGGCAGAGGCAGATTTATGGCTTCGCTGGTTTGAAAAAAACTTTGTGCTTAAAAATTTCTCCTACACTTTTAAGGCATTTGAGATTTTCGAAACGAATACTTACCTGAGCGACTGGGTACAAAAATGATTCGCAAAAGACTGCGCACAATCATTTGGGCTTAACAGAGGAGTTTGAATTATGGCATTCGTAACGACGAAAGATGTTGTCAGCATTTACTTTAAGGACTGGGGGCCTAAAGACGCTCAGCCTGTTGTTTTCCATCACGGCTGGCCACTCAGTGCCGATGACTGGGATAATCAGATGCTATTTTTCCTGGCAAAAGGCTACCGGGTCATTGCTATTGACCGTCGCGGGCATGGTCGTTCTGATCAGGTCAGTGAAGGGCACGATATGGATCATTACGCTTCTGATGTCACGGCCGTAGTGGAAAGCCTGGACTTACACAATGCTGTGCACGTGGGTCATTCCACGGGGGGCGGTCAGGTTGCGCGGTATGTTGCAAAATACGGGCAACCACAGGGCAGGGTCGCGAAGGCTGTACTTATCAGCTCTGTCCCGCCGTTGATGATTAAAACAGCTAATAATCCGGGCGGTACGCCTGTTGAAGTTTTCGATGGCTTCCGCAAGGCACTGGCTGCTAACCGTTCCCAGTTTTATCTCGACGTCGCCAGTGGACCTTTTTACGGATTTAATCGCGAAGGTGCTGAGGTGTCGCAGGGCACGATTCAGAACTGGTGGCGTCAGGGAATGACCGGTAGTGCTAAAGCCCATTATGAAGGTATTAAGGCGTTTTCAGAGACCGATCAGACAGAGGATTTGAAAGCTATCACTGTCCCCGTACTGGTTATGCAAGGCGACGACGATCAGGTTGTTCCCTATAAAAACGCTGCGATTCTGCAAGATAAACTACTTTCAGACAGTGTACTGAAAATTTATCCAGGTTTACCGCACGGGATGCATACCTCCCATGCAGATATCATAAATGCGGACATTCTGGCATTTATCCAGTCATAAACGACAGGACTGAGCACTGACAGAATTGCCGGTGCTCACACTTCGGTGTCACACAAGCTGAAACATGCTCAGAGGGTGAGAATACGGGTCAGCGGCTGCAGGTGACACCAGCGCGTTTTGTAGTCCTGAGTCGGATTACCGAAGCTGAAACGAAGCGTTTTCCCCTGTAATTCAGCGTATTCATAAGCCCGGTTAACGTTGACGAACATACAGAGACTCCCTACGGAGTGATCTTTCAGGGACATATTTCGACCGGAATTAACATAGTCAATATATACCGTATGGTGATCTTCCCGTTTTACCAGCAGCTGGATCGCACAGGGTGAACCTTTAAATTCGAGATAACTGCCAAATAAAATATCGTCAATGTGATGAATGAAACTGGTCAGCATATTATTATCGTTTTTCGTATTACGTCGCTGTGAGAACAGGTCGGCGTAAATATCAACGAAATCCGAATGACTTAATTCTTCAATATTCTTTACGCTTCCTCCAGCCTCAATAAACTTTTTTAACTGTCGACGATGCGTCTGGCGACGTTTGCCTGTCACTGGCCGGGCAATGCAAATTTGTCTGCGGGCGTTAAGTGTGTCTGTCCCGTTCAGGCAGACCTGATGCTGTAAAGCGGAGATGATTTTTGATTTAAAAGGGATCAGTAACCCATCAGTCCGTGCGGAATGACAGGGGAAAACAACTTCATCGAAGTTGACCGGGATCCTGCAGGCCCCGTTATGCCAGGCCAGTCGTTTATCGCCGGCAAGATAGTTTCCCCATGCGCAGACTGCAGCATCAGCCTCTCCCCGGGAGACATGGATATAATAGCTGTTTGACAGGTTACTGTTGTTTTCAATAAAGCGCAGTATGTCGGGATTGCTGATAATATTTCCGCCATATTTGTCGTACAGCACTTGATAGTCACTGGCTGAGCATTTTTCCCAGCCCGTCATGCGGCGCAACGCACGTTTAATCATAAGAATAGGCCCTGAATGAATCTGGTATAGAACGATGATAATAAACAGGCTGTTGCATTCTTTGATCGGAGGAGAAATTAACGTCAAAGTTGTTTACAAATAAATATCCATTGATGATTCGTTTAAAAAAGATGACAGAAAAGCAGGCCAAGCCCCGACCAGAAGGCGAGACACAAAAAAAGACAGCCTGACCAGACAAAAGCGTTGAGATGAGGGGAGTTCAGCAGTCTGTTCATCATGGTTTTTCTCCGGAGATGACGGGTTTCCATTTCGTTTTATCAGTCTCAAAACCTGCCCTGTCCTGCAGTCTGCGAACGCGATCGCCGGTCACCAGACGCTGTTTATCGCCGGTGACGGTCTGATGCTGCTCAGTGACTTTCGGACGGGAAATCTTGCCCTGACGGAGTAACGCGCTGTAAAGCAACATCCCCCGGTAGTCCCGGGTCAGCCGGTTAAAACTCGCCTCCAGGGTGTGATCTGCGCTCTCCCTGCCTTCCTGCCAGCCCTGCGTAATGGCATCCCGCAGGATACGACGCTGTTCAGCGTTCTCCGGTTTGACCATATTCTCCGGACCTTCCGGCACCTGCACGTCCAGCCCGGCATACAGCCAGGTACGCCAGGAGGGGGGATTGCTGATAAAGCGTTCCGGCAGGACGATGGTGTAAATGGTGCTGGCAGTGCGGATCTGATCATTGGTGATGGTGGCCACATCCCGGGCCTCGTCGATGACCGGCGGTAACCAGCCCTCCCGGTGCGTCAGAGGCCGGAAATCATACAGGGCATTCAGCGTACTGGCGCGGTTCTCCAGCGCCTCCCTGAGTTCCCACGCGCGCTGCGCCTTGCCCCCGCGAAATCCCAGTGTCAGTCCGGCATCGGACAGCATCTGGTAACGGGTATCGGACAGCGAGGTGGATGACTTTCCTTTCAGGTAACTGTTCAGATCCGGAGGGGGCTGTTGTGCTGTCACGACATGCGTGATGAGCAGGGTGAGGAACAGAAAACGTTTCATTTTTTCCCTCCCGTTTTGGGCATGAACAGGAGCTGAAACTCTCCCGGAGGTTCATGCAGCTGCGCGCGCCAGCTTATCTGGGCGTCAATCAACCGTAAGACATTGGCGAACGTCATGTCGCGGACATGCAGGGTAACCGGTAACGGCAGACGCACACCGCTGTAACTGAACGTCATCCCCCGCTGTCTTGCCAGCGCGGCAAGCAGTTCAACCGCGTCCCCGTCCCAGTCCAGCGAGATCCGGCTGCTGTGGGCGGCGATAAATCCCGGAAAGAGGGTCTCTGTCGGGACATTGATGGCCCCTTCCCCCCACAGGCTGTACTGGGCGTGACGGACGCGTGCCACGTCAGCGGCGGCACCATAAGGTAAAGCCATGGCGTCAGGGGCTGAAGACGCGGGGGACTGACAACCGGCCAGCAGTATGCTGCCCAGCAGGGTGAGCATGATTCTGTTCATGGGCGTTCCTTAACTGTTGGCCTGATGACGGTGCAGATTCAGCCAGATGGTATGGACCTGGCGGGCATATCGCTGGCGGGTGGAGGCCAGTGCCGGGCTGAAACCGGCATTGTAGCTGCCGAGGCATTGCCAGGTTTGTCCGCACTTTGTCAGATGTCGGGCGAGAACCCAGGCCCCGGCCTGAATATTCAGACAGGGATCGTCCAGCAGATCACGATATGACCGGATGACGCCATAACGAACCAGCCGGGACACGTTCGAGGAGTTGACCTGCATGACGCCGTAATCCGTACTGATGATTTTCCCGGTCCGGCTCCTGTTGTGGTTAATGGCGTTTTGATTCATCCGGCTTTCCTGAATCGCGATGGCCTGCAGGGTCAGGGGATCGAGCCCATATCGGGATGCGGCCTGCTCAAAGCACCAGGCGCAGGCGGAAGAGCTGATGAGTAACAACGGAAACATGAGTAATTTAACGGGCATGATGTTCTCTCCCGGGAACAATAACTAACCGGCCACTACGGGGACTGATACTGGCCCAGCGCCATTCGGACAGCAGGGTAAGCAGACGAATGACCATGACCGCAGAGAGCGGGGTGGGGTGGATGCTGTACCGAACGAGGCTGTTGTACGGTAACGCCCGGCACAGTTCTTTCTGCCGCCAGTCTGTCAGCAGATGGGATTCGATTATGAGAGTCTTTCTCTGCCGCATCGCGTGCCGGGTACACTGCGACAGTTCCTGTTTAAACAGGCGAAGTTCGCCCCGGGTCAGGTGACCGGTCAGCGCACTGCCATCAAATTGCAGATGATATCGCCCGCGCCGGTATCTGAGGAGACAGCGGCGACCGCGAATGTGTCGTAACAGAGCAAACAGAGGGCGAAACAGAAGAGGGTAGAGGCAAAGCGGGACAAGAAGCGGCGGCGGCACCCATGACAGGCAGAGCAGCGAGACGCTCAGGGTCCACAGTAAAAACATGAATAATGACACGGTGTTCCTCCTGTTCGGGCAAAGAAAACCCTACCCACAGAGCAGGCGTCAGAAAGGGGGACTGTCCGGTTAGTCAGGCCGCGAGGGGATCCACCATCAGCCAGGTACCGGAGTCTGGCGGCACCTGGCAGGGAGGGGGAATACGTTTACCGTCCCGCAGCCGGGTGGCCAGTTGATGTAGCAGCAACTGGCGAAGGCGTATGGCGGCCTCCTCCATACTGGCGGCCCGGACCTGCAGCTCCCTGAAATCCGGAGCCTGCAGTGTGACACCGGTTTCCGTGGTACTGACAGAGACCGGATAGGGAACAAAAACTGAGGCCAGACGTCGGTTTCGCCCGCCTTCCAGTTTGGCAACGAGACGATGGGCTTTCAGGTGGGTATATCGCTTCAGCATAGCCAGCGATCGGTGGCCCGAGATAGCGGCCACTTCCATCACATCCAGTGTGCCCAGTTCAAACAGTCTTGAAATGGCTTCATGCCGTAAATCGTGAAAATGAAGACCGGAAATACCGGTGGCGTGCAGCAGGCGCCGCCATGCTGACTTGAAGCCATTTGGGGTGTACCGGAAGACATGTCCGGAAGAGCGGACCTCAAAATCCTGCAAAGCCTTGCGGGCGTGCCGTGAGAGAGGCACATCATCTGGGATGACCATTTTTTGTCTGCGGAAGATGAGCAACACCAAGACGAAGATTGATGTTCTCCCAGCGCAACGCTAACAGTTCTCCCTGACGCATCGCCGTTTCAACCGCCAGAATAATCATGGTGGTGACCTCCTTACCCGATGCCATCCTGGCGGCGCCCCGCCGCAGTTTTCGCTCCTCCAGCGGCAGCAGACGTCGATCCCTGCCCGGGGGTATCTTTGGTTTACGGACCACAGAGACAGGGTTTTCCCGGCATGCCGCCCATTCGTGTCGGGCAATGTCGAATAAATCCGACCACAGGGCTATTTCAAGACGAACGGTGTTGCCGGAAAGTGGCTTTCCGGTTTTAGGGTTGATCGTGGCGAGGCGCATATCCCTGTAGGCAGCAATGTCGACACTGGTAATTTCGTGCAGCAGTTTGTCGGCAACAGGAGCCCGCCTTAAAACGGTAATACGCCAGTGCTCCTGGCGGGCCCCTCTTTTGTATCGGGAAACGGTCCGGCAATAGCGGTCCAGTGCTTTTTTGAGCGAACAGGGCCGAAGAGAACGCATAAGATGTCCTTTTCCTTATAAAAAGAAAGGACTATATCAGAATTCGGAACAGATAATTGTCAGTCCGGTGTCTGGACTGGAACCTTTTTGCAAGGAGCGAACAGTAACGGGTACTGGATGAAGGATCCTGTCACAGGACTGATTACGCAGTGGGGGCAAACACATGCAACAGGCAATAAATATTTTCCAGTTGCTTTCTCGGATCTTAATTCGGTGAACGTCATTGCTGGTAACTGTGCAGACCATGGACGCTATGTCGATGCTCCCTACGTTGAAATCACCAGCCTGACCAGTTTTTATACCCGAACACGCCAGTCAGCATCGAGTCATGGCTATACAGACTATTATGTTTGCTGGTCAGCCCGGGGCTACTGATGCCGTTAATTAAGTTGAAGCACAGCATCAACTCAATGCCTGACTACAGTGTCACTTTGCTTAACCGCCTTTTATGATGTAATGAACCGATTTGTTAACAGGGCGGGTTTCTTCTCCACCCTCGTCTCCGGACAGGGTGTCAGTGTTCAGGCGTTGTGGCGAACCAGACCATGCTATTCCAGGCATGCTGGTAGGCGCGCTGGGATTTTCTCTTAATCTTTCCAGGGGGACCTGATGACTGTGGCGTTTAAGGCTCTCCCCCTGTAGATCGAGTAAGGCTCTGTTCATATCAGGATCAACGCCAGCCCCACTGTCCAGACCTCTCAGGAAAACGCCCCGCAAATCCGGTACCCTGCCATCGGGATACAACAAAGCGAGACGAGGATTTAACTGAGCGTTGAAATGCTGGCCATTACAATGAAACCAGCCATCCGGGATCGCAGGGCTACCCCAGATGACTATTGTGCCAGAAGGAACTCCTGAGTCATAAACCCACACACCGGACTGACAAGAAAGTGTGCCGCCTGTGCTGTCATGGGCTATCAGACCTGTTGTGTCGGCAATCTGCCCCGAAATACCCAGCGCAGAGGCGGTACAGGCATCACCAGCGGAGACTGTTTTCCCGGGCATGGTGTAGGTGCCGACAATGACGACGCCTTCTGACTGAACGCTCCCCCCTTTCAGGGTTCCCCCCGTCGAGAGGGAGGCATTATTCACGGTACGTATCCAGTCTGAACCGTCTTTTTCATAATAAAAACCGGCCGCCAGTGCGCCGGAACTGTCGCGACGCCAGCCAAAGTAGCCGTTTGTTGCCAGCGAGACCTGGTTATCGGCTGTCAGTGTAGTGGTGGAAACATCAGACGCATCCCGCAAATTGTTCCGGTTCACATCAATATCGGTGTGCATGCGGTTGTAATCCGGATGCCCGTTTACCGCAAACCGGTACAGTCGATCGCTTTCTTCATTCACCCCGCTCAGGGTATCCGCCGTCAGCGCCACGGCCAGGTGTCCCGCAGAAGACGTCAGGCTGTAGTCCGCCAGACTGACCTCCCATCCCCCCAGAGCGCCGGTTGCTGTGGTGCCATCCTCCGTATACCCTCCCAGCCCGTTGATACTGGCCGAAATGCTGCGCATCTCTTTATAAGTCAGGGATCGTCCATCGCGGGTGACCAGCAGGGCATCGAGCAGACCGCTGTTATTCATCCGGCGGATACCGATCGCATAGGTCTGGGCAGCACTGTTCTGTTCAGCCAGAGTGGTGTTCAGATAGCCGGCATTCACCAGCGTAGCCGTGGTCAGCGTCGTCGGGGCAGCTGTCGCGAGGGCATTGTAGTTATCACCGATGTATTTTTTGGCCGCATCCGCGACCCGGCTGGTCTGTTGGGCAATGACCTGATTTTCACGCTCAGTCTGCCAGTCATTAATCATGGAAAGGAAGAGGGCCAGCAGGGAAAAAATAGCAACAAACGCCAGAGAGGCATCCAGCGAGTTGATACCACGGGCCGGCCGGTTCCGGTGTCGGAATAATGTCATAGGTACCTCCGGAGGAACATTCAGAAAAAAGGGTAAACGGCATGGACCAGCATGCTGGCAACGGCGCTCAGGCAGAGAAACGGTCCCAGCGGACCCACGGTTCTGCGTGTGGTCAGCAGCCAGACTATAAACAGCAGCAGTCCGGCAAACTGGATGAGAAAAGCGGCAGCGGGGCCGAGCCAGACGCCAAACGTGGCCATCAGGACGATATCCCCGCTACCCGGGTACAGGTGTTCTCCCCGCATGCCGCAGAGATAATGACCGATCCGCAAAAGAAGAAAGGGGGCCGTGGCGCAGACTATACCGGTGACCGGGAGCCACCACAGGGAGTCCGCCTTCGCCAGTTGCCAGATCAGACCGGTGGCCAGTACAGGCAGCGTGAACGCATGCGGGAGCCAGCAGCGCAGCCCGTCCGTGATGCTGCAGGCGACAGACAGCAGGCACAGCATCAGGACATCCAGAGGCGCTGGATACCCGGCCATCAGACAGAGCGTGCCTGCCAGCAGAAAAGCCAGCATCCAGCCGGTTGTGATGTACAGCGTCTTTCTGGTCAGGGGACATCCATCATCCTGAGCACCCAGATACGCCAGAGCGGCCGCTCCTCCGGTCAGACAGAAGGGAAACAGTATTACTGCATTAATCAGCATGACCGCCTCCCGGAGCCAGTTCGATGCCCCGTTCATCCCGCATCAGTCGGCGATAGTGTTTATAGACCCGGCTGGCGTACGCTTCGCGAACAGCGTTATTCCGGTCCTTAAATCCGGCGTTGTAGCTGCCGAGGCAGTTCCAGTTGATGTGACAGGTCTGAAAATGCCGGGCCAGGATCCACGCGCCGGTCTGTACATTGAGGCAGGGATTATCCAGCAGGTCCTGATACCCGCTGACGATGCCGGCAGCACGCAGGCCCGGGATATGGGTGGAGTTAATCTGCATGACACCGTAATCCGTGCTGAGAATTTTTCCGGTTTTTTTATCCCGGTTATGATTGATGGCCTTCGGGTTCAGCTGGCTTTCCTGCGTCGCTATCGCCCGGAGTAAAAGAGGATCAATGCTGTAGCGGGCACCGGCCGCTTCAAAGCAGACGGCCGCCGCATCCGCACTGCAGAGTAACAGCAGGGACAGAAGCACTTTCACAGGCAGTCTCCGGAAAACGGGAGGCTGGCGCCTCCCGGGAACAAGGATCAGCGAACGGAGGTGAACGCCAGGGTATTGTCGTCTTCGTCAGAACAGTAGCCGGTGATATCCGCGATGGAGTCGTCTTTATCCACCACAGAGCCGTTGACGGTGATCCCGGCAATGGCCCCGGTGCGGCTCAGCTGGTTGGCGATATTCACACAGGCGGATTCCGGGACCTTCTCGTAGGTCAGGGTGAAGGCCAGATTCTGGTTAGAGACCGTCGCACCTGAGCTGCCGGTACCTGTGGCCACCTTGACCTCACCGCCCCACGTGTTGTTCAGCGTCCCTCCGGACATGTCGTAGCTCATGGCACTCGGAACACCGCCGGCGCGATACAGTGCATCGATGCTGACGTCGACATAACCGTTACGGGTTTTGAGCATGGAACTGGTGTTGGTCATCAGGCTCTGGATATTGGTGAGCTCTGTGCCGGAGGCGGAACTTTTTGAAAAGGAATAATAGAACCCCAGAAGTACGGCCAGTATGACAATGATCGCCACCACGGTGATGGAAGCATCCAGGGAGTTGACCCCACGTGCGGGTTGACGCCGGACAGACTGGACAGAAAGAGCGGAAGAAGTTTGCATAGAGACTCCGGTTATGAGTGAAAGAAAGACTACGGGTGTAACAAGGAGAACGACTCAGGCCGGGAGGCTGAGAAGGGACTGCAGCGTCTCGATGGCCAGCGCCATGGTGATGATGAACAGCAGCATGGTCAGCAGGCAGAAGGCCTTGATCATCAGGGTAATGAGCGCCACCTGGCGGGCGGCCTCACCAATCCACCACTCACCAAAACGCGCCAGCGCATCCGCGGCACCATCGCCGATAACCAGCAGCCGGATATGCGCGATCGCGTCCTCTGACGGAAAGCCGTAACCGGTGCGGCTCAGGGCCTCGCCGAACGAGGCACCGCCGGCCAGCTCGCGCCGGGTGGCCGCGATACGCTGCTGCAGCCACGGACTGGCAAAGCCCTGCAGGATCAGGAGCGACTCCGCCTGATTGACCTGGGCTTTCATGAGTGAGCCCATGTTGGTGAGGAACGCGGCGCCCTGCAGGGTCCGGTAAACAGACCAGGGCGGGAGCCGGTCCAGGAGGCGACGCCCCCTGCCGGTGTAGTCCGGCAGGGACCAGGCAACGAGTGCCATGACGGCGAAAACGCTCAGCAGGATCAGCAGCCCGTAGGTGTTGACCACCTGTGACAGGCCGTGCATAAACGCCAGCGGGCCGGTCAGGCGTGATACCGGCACAATTTTCAGCAGAACCGGCATCACCTCGCTGCTGAAGGTACCGACAATACCGGCCATCAGCGCGATAAAAAACAGGGGATAAGCCACACACTGCAGGGTGGCCGAACGGATGACGGCGAAAGTCCGGGCGGTGACAATCGCCTGCTCAAGGGAGGATTCCAGCGCCCCGGTCCGGAGCCCGGTATGGAGCAGGGCGGCTTCATTGGTGGGAAGCCAGCGCATCAGCACATCTTCTATCCGGTGTCCCGGTCGGTTATCTGCCAGTGCGGCCAGCGCTTCACTGGCCAGCTGCGTGTGGGCGCTGGTGCGGGTTCCTCCTTTTGAATAGACCTCGCGGATATTCTCCAGCGCTGTATCCACGCCCCGCCGGTTACGGAGCTGCAGCAGCAGGATTTCATACAGCTGCACGCGGGCCTGGGGGAGAAACAACCGTCGCTGGAACCAGACCTGTATCTGCCGGACGTTAATCATCAGCCACCTCCCCGTACAGTCGACTGTCTTCATTAAGCGGGCAGATATCATCGGCCAT
This sequence comes from Laupala kohalensis, assembly GCA_002313205.1. Lineage (NCBI taxonomy): Eukaryota > Metazoa > Arthropoda > Insecta > Orthoptera > Trigonidiidae > Laupala > Laupala kohalensis. The sequence continues at coordinate 29,308 of NNCF01138971.1, forward strand.
CAGCGGGTCAATCATGCCCTGGGCCACCCGGCGGCGCATGTGTTCACAGCGCGTGATCCCCCCCCGGACTTTCCAGTACAGGCGGGCGGCCAGCACCCCGTTTGCCAGCCAGGTTTCCATCAGCCCGCGATCGGTGGGAACGATCTCCGCGATGACTGTCCGGCCCTGAAGGCCGTGGCTGATTTCCTGTCCCATGACCTTTTTACGGCAGGCCGGGCAGCCGTCGGGATTGCGGAAATGGACATGGCGGATGTCCACGTTCGCACGAATATAGGCCTGCTGTTTTTCACTGATTACCCCCTCACTGACCGCGGTGGTCCAGGGGATGCGACAGGTGGTGCAGAGCACCGGTGCCAGACGCTGGGAAATCAGAGAGACAAATAATCCCGGGTCGGCCAGCAGGGCGGGCGGATGCCCGAAAATCTGCAGACGGGTGAGGATACTGAGCGGGTCGGTTGTATGAAAGGTGGTCAGCACCCAGTGCCCGGACAGGGCGGCGCTGATACCGGCCAGGGAGGAGGCATAGTCCCGGAGTTCGCCAATCAGCAGCGCATCCGGATCGAGACGCATGGATGACTGAATCCCCGTCTGCCAGGCCCGCCGGGTGTCGTCCTCTGACGATTTATCGGCGATAACCGGCGTCTGGATCCCTCCGGCAATGCGCCCTTCAGGGGGATCTTCGATGGTTATCAGATTACGTCGCCCCTGAGTGCGCTGAATAAACCGGGCACTCAGGCAGCGCAGGGTCGTGGATTTGCCTGAGCCGGTGGGACCGGACAGGGCGTTAACCCCTTCCGGGCGCCGCTCCAGTTCCTCAATCAGGTCAATCTGCTCCGGCAGAAAGCCCAGCGCGTCCAGCGTCGGCACCGCGTCGCCGTCATCCGGGATCGTGCGCATGACAATCAGCAGACCACCGACCTTCGGGCGGTGGCTGTACCGTGCGCCGAACAGGCCTGCCTGACGCAGATATTTTGATTTCAGCCGCGCATCCTGTTCACGGGTTTCAACCAGATGCGGCTCTGACGCATCGCACATGGTGCCGTAAATGGTGGTGGCCATGGCCATAATTTCTCGCGCCGGCGGCTCGGAAATCGTGAACAGCTCCCCGTTAACACGCATGCGAATCAGGCCCGCGTTGCCCTCGGTGATGAGATGAATATCTGACGCACCGACCTCGCAGGCCTGGCGGAACAGGCGGATCACCTTGTCCTGGGTCTCTGACTGCCCTTCCGCTGCGGTCTGATTGCCGGCAAAGGCCGCCAGCTCGCTGCGTCCGGCAAACGACACTTCCACATCCGGATGACGGCGGCACAGCATTTCCACCCAGGCCTGTACGGCCGCTTCGGTTTTCTGTTCACGATCGATCAGCACCACCGGGGGAGACTCATGATCGTCAATCACCACCGCGTCGGCGATGGCGGCCGGCACCGGCGGCAGAGTCAGCATGTCACTCATTACGCACCTCCTGTCCCGGAACAACCACCGTGCCGTCACTCAGTGTGACGCCTTTGCGGGTGATGCTTTTCACCGTGAGCGGACTCCCCGGCCACGGACTGCCGTGACGCAACTCATGGGTCAGCCCGTTACGCTGCAGTTCAGCGGTCAGCACGCCGCCCTTTCCGTGGATACCGGTCAGCATGCTGACCGTGGCGGACGGCGACGCGGACGTGGCCCCCGCGTGCAGGCCAGAGGGCGACGGAGCCGGTTCATTGTGTTTTGCCATTTCTGCCAGCATACGGGCGCCCTTAAGACGCGCTTCCAGCAGCAGGTTGTTTTCCTGAACGCTTTCCAGTTCCCCCACTGTCGCGGCCTGTCCGGCAAAGGAGACAGCCAGCAGAAGCAGGCCGGGGAGGTTATTCTTCATCTTCATGGTTGTTCTCCTTGACGGCAAAGATTTGTCCGCCTGTTTTCCAGGTGATGGCGGCCGCTGGGCTCACACTGAACGCAATATCTGTAATGCGTATCCCTTCCTGTAACGGAAACCAGCGGTCCGGCGCCCGAACGGACGTGACGGAAAATGACCAGGACTGCCAGCCCTGGATGTAACGAATGATTTCACCGTCAACGGTCTGTGAGGGGCGCCGGAGCGGAGGATCGGCTTTCAGCTGCAGCGTCACGCCGCGTGCCTGCAGATCGGAGATGAACGGGGTGAGTTGTTCTGACGGATTGCCCGGACGTTCATCGCTCCGCTCTCCGGCAGGGAGGGGCCAGCGAATTTCGCCGCTCTGTCCGTCATCGCTGGTCATCACCACCGGCGGCGGTGTCAGGGCCAGTGCACTTTCTCTGAACCGGGACAGGGTACTGCCGGCCTGAAAATGGTATTCCGCCCGCATACCGTCTCCCCGGCACTCCCCGCCTTTCAGCGACCAGCCAGCGAGGTTCAGGGGCAGGTTTCTGACGGTCGTCAGACACTCACCGAGCAGGTGTTGCGGCGTCGACAGGGTTGCCCAGGGATGGGGGAGCGCCACGCGGCGGACGCCAGGTTTTTTCGGGGCCTGCTTGCGGGCCTGGGCGGCCTGACGCTGCGCTTCCCGGCGCTGTACCCCCTGCCAGTAATCCCAGGCATACCAGACGGCAATGGCGGCCAGTCCGGCGAGAAGACACCGGCGGACACGCTGTCCGGGAATAAATAACCGGGCAGCGGCCGGAAGACGGGGGGGCAACAGGGCCGTGATGTCAGCCGGTGCGGACTCTGTCCCGGTTTCCTGCCAGCCGGAGACCGGGGCATCATGAAACGCCAGAAAACGATCGCGCGCCCTGATGCAGGTGACACTGTCACCGGTGATATCGCCCTGAAGGGCCGGCATGCCGTCGACGGCTGCCAGAAACAGCCATTGTTCATCCGGCAGTTTAATCAGGGCATAACCGTTCTGCCCCAGGGCCGGGAGGGCGGCAACGGCGACCGACCAGGCGCGTTCCCGGCCTTCCCCCACGCCGGCATACTGCACGTCACCCTGACGAACCAGCACACACGGGTTCCGCCGGCCGGTGAGCTCCCGCAGCTGACGGCCAGGACGTTCCCGGGTCAGCACGGACCAGGAAAGCCCCGCCGCCAGGCGGTATTTTCCGACAGTAAAATAATGCATAGGGCCTCCTGTCAGGACAGAACCGGCGTAATGAGAATGACGAGCGTGGCACGCTGGTCAGAGACGCCGCGCCCGCCGCCAAACAGCCAGTTCTTCGGTGTGAACGTGCCTTCACGCGTGTCCTGGGCGGCAGTGGACTCATAGCCAGAAAGAATGAGCGTTTGCCCGGATTTCATGTTGACCCGCTGCGCCAGGGAGCGAAGCTTGGTATAGGGCATTTCAATCGAGGTGTTTCCATCGGAGGAGGTCACCGTACGGATGGTCGGGCTGTCAGAAAGGTTAAAACTGAACTGCAGCTGAATGTCGCCGTTATCGCGTACGTACGGCATCATCGTCATGTTAAAACCTGTGGTGATACTCCCCGGCGTCAGCTCCGTGGAGCTGTAGGAGTCTGAGGTGGTGGTTTTGGTGGAGGCCAGGTACACGGTCTGATCGGCCACCTGCACCGGAACCGGCACCATATTGGTGGTGGTGCTGGTCTGGGTGGTCACAACGGCCAGGTTGCCCTGCTCCGCAAGGGCTTTGATAAAGACCTCAGAGCCGCTCCAGCGGGCTGCCCGACCGGTCGCCGAGTCCAGAATACTCATGCCGGCGCTGGACGCGGTGCTGCTGCCGGAGGCAAAGCTGCCGGTCAGGGAGGCACCAATGCCGGTCACGGAGTTGTAGACCGCTTTCCAGTCCAGTCCCAGTTCGTTCGCTTTCTTCGCAGTTACGCTGTAAACCTCCACCTTCAGAGTGACCTGACGGTTCAAGCGGCTGTTTTCGGTATCGATGTACTGGCGTACGCGGGCGAGCACCTCCGGGGTGTCGGTGACGGTCAGTGTACTGCTGGCCGTGCTCAGATAATAACGGCCGCTGTCCGGCGTCAGCATGGTTTCCACCGCTTTTCGCAGATCGTCATACAGCTCAGACGCCAGCCGTACGGTGGTTTTCTGGGAGGTGTCCTGGTTGCCGGACAGGGAATTATTATTCGAGCCGCCGCCGGACACGCCGGCACTGGCGGACGTCCCGCCGGTCACGCTGGCATCCATGGAGGTGTTGGCATTCAGGACCGCTATCTGGAAGGTTTCCGTGGTCTGGCTGAAAAACGTAATCTGCCCCGCTTCATGGCGCCAGTGCATCCCGGAACGGGTGGCCAGCGTATCCAGCAGTCCGCCCAGGGGACCCTGCCAGCTCAGGGTCCCGACATCCGGGGATGTGGCCTGGAGGGGCTGAACGGCGGGCAGGGCGCCGGCCGTGGCCAGCGGGGTCCGGCCACTGGCGTCCGGCAGCGGGAGCGCACCATTCAGCTGTCGGGTTTCGCCGCGGGCTGACAGCCCGGAGGGTGCCTGGACAGTAACCGGCAGACCACAGGATGCCGTAATACGTTGTGCTGCGGCGGCCAGGGTCAGGGGAACCGCGGACACCAGGGTGATACTGCAGGCCGGGACGCTTCGGGCCTTCTTACTGACGGCCAGGGGATGCGGATTGACCCACTGGCTGTCAAGCCACGTCACCGGCGGTGCCTCGGTTGCCTGGTGGGTTTTCAGCGCGGTATCAGTCTGGCGGGAGATACCGGCAGCTTCCTGACGGACGTCGTCATACATGGCAGAACAGCCGGCGAGAGACAGCAGGGATGTCAGCAGCCAGACCGCGCCGGATCGGAACGGTGATTTCATAGGGGAAACTCCGGGAAGGTTAATTCAGGTAGACAATGTCGCTGTCGGTGATACCTGAGGGCAGCGAGACCCCCATCGGTGTGCCGGATGCCATCATCAGGGTGCCGTTACTGACGGTGAGTACGAGAACGGACAGGCGGGCCGCCGCACGCAGGGCGCTGAGCAGCCCGGGTTGCTCCCGGGTCCAGATAAACAGCCGGTCATTGTGCACAGCGAAATGGATCACGGCGGGCAGGGACCAGGGCAGATCCAGATCCTGCAGGGCCGGCGTTCCACCATAGCGGTACCGCCAGTCATTCACCGCATCGGCCAGCATCAGGATCTCACTGGCCGTCTGTCTTGCGGTCAGCTCAGACGGGGTGGTCCGGGGGTCAGCGCGCATCTGATACCAGCCGCCGGTCACGAGCAGGATCAGCAGCAGTAACGGCGCCAGCATGTTCACGGTGTGCCTCCCGGAAACGGTTTATCACTGACGGATATGACACACTGCTGCCGGCTGATCCCTGCATACAGGGGAATGGCGGCTTTCTGGTACAGGGTGAACAACTCGGTCATCACCTGTTCAAACGGCCCGTTGAAGGTCAGCGGCGCCGAGACCGGGTAATCGACGCTCACAGGCCAGATCACAAGCCACTTACCGCCGCTGCAGCTGGCGGTGGACGCCCACTGTGTGAGGGTGGTCCTCAGCGTACTGCCGGGCTCGGCTTTCCAGGCGGGCCCGGTCACCCTGACCGGCACGGGGGCGGGGGAAGCCGATGGCGTGGTGGCTTCCCGGCTGTCCCGGAAAGGATTGTGCGGAACCGTCGACGGCGGGGCTGCGGGGGTGCCTGTCGGTATGGCATCCGGGCTCTGAAGGCCCGGGCGGGACAGGGTCTGGGTGCGGGCATTCCAGTCGAGGTGGCCCTGTATCCCCTGTGAAACCAGCAGGCGCTCGAGTACCCGCGTCCATTCATCATTCTGCCAGATTGTTTTATGGCGCGTGGTCAGTTTCTGGCGCAGGGCGTTCTCGTACTCCAGCTGCCAGCCATCAGGCAGAATGCGGCGTATCCACTGCTCTGTTGTCAGGTTACTGACACCGGGCAGGTTGATAACGGCCGGTTTTTGTGGCGAGCCGGTTACACGCAGCCCTGCTGCCGTGGTTGCTGCCGGGGCTGCGGGACCGGTCAGTGTGCCTTGCGTGGTGGAAGACGACGTTGCCGGCACGCCAGAGGAAGCCGGCGCGGCAGTCACTGGTGTCGGAGGAACGGGGGCTGTGCGGCCTGGCGCCGGCACGGTCGCCCGCACCTGCTGCTGGGTATGAGCCACCGTTTCTGCCGCGCTGCGGATCTGCCCGTCGACAAACACCAGTGCCGGTACCTGTGGCTCAGGTGATGACGATCTCAGCGGTGAAAACCCTGTACAACCGGTCAGCAGTGCCGGCATAACAACTAGCATTTTTTTCATACAATTCCTTACTGGCTGGACATAAGCTGTTTCTGACGGCGGCGGCGGTCACGATTACGTTCGCGTTGCTGGTTTTTCTGGATAAGCAATCCAAGGGTTTCCATGGTGCTGTCATCCCCTTCACAAAGCTGGTCGATCAGCGCATGCAGGACATCGCGCGGGCGGACTTCAGTACGCAGCCTGAAGGCGATGCAGAGTGTGGTCTGGGTCAGGCGGTCAGTGTGCAGAGGAGAAAGTTTGTAGGATTTGGCTTTGGGCATAGGCGGCTCCGTTTTGGGGGGCGGGCGCAGCGTGCGCCGGCTGTTCAGTCTGGCAAGATACGCCAGGGTATAATCCCCGCTGCTGTCGGAACGAACCAGGCTGCTGGCGGCGAGGTCACCAGAGAAAACCGAAACGTCAGGTTGTGTCTCCGGCATATCAGAAAAGGGATCGGGGAATGGGGTATTATGACGGGATTGCACAGGACCTCCGGTCAGAGAAAAACCACATCATCGTGAACGTGAAAGCGTGTATGGCAGAACTGCCACGCCCAGATATCCTGACTCAGGCTGTCACTGCCAATATGAAAACGCGTCAGGCTCCGGGCCGAGATACTCCGTTGAATCACCTGAAACCCGTTACCGGTGAATGTATCCCTGACGCAGCGAAGGGCCTCTTCGTCATGGCCGGCCAGAATATCCAGCGGCTGAAGCAGACAACCTTCCGGGCTGAAACGCAGCAGTGCGGTCCGGGTCATCAGGCAGCGTCTGCCGGGAAAAGACTTATCAATGGCAAACCCCTGATGGCGCAGCTCATCGAGCGCACAGGTAAAGCAGGGCAGATCAATGGCTGACATTCTGAGGTAAACCTCTGCTGTCTCCCGCAGATAGCGAAGCACGTCTCCTGAAGCCAGCCCGCGGCTGATAAACAGGTCCGTTTCCCCGTGATGGAGTTTTTTGAGGTGTTTCCAGTCAGGCTGCATAAAAGATTGTGTGACCAGACGCTGCAGAACGCGTCGCTGTTCACTGCGTGAACAGGGCGTCCGGGCAAAAAACGCCTCTGCTGCGTCTGCTGTCTGGGTCAGCAGACGGGACAGGAGCGCGAGATGATTGTGCTGTAGTGAAGGCCACAGCCGGGTGGCGGTATCCATAGGGGCAACTCCGGAAAGGAATGCCCCGGCGCGAAGACCGGGAGGAGGGCGTTAAAGGTCAGGAAAGGCGCGCCGGAGCATTGGTCGGGTGATGAAAAAGAAAGGACAGGAGTAACGTGTTGCGCTGATTATCCGGCGCCTGAAGGACCCGCATCAGGCGGCCGTATTCGCTGCGGCTCAGGGAGACGGCGGGCTTACGCGCACAGCGGGGATAGCGGAGACCGAAATCAGACAGACTGAGGCGTTCCGGAAAACAGCGCTGCAGTTCACAGACCAGTTTCTCCGGGACAGGCTGCAGTTGATTACCCTGGCGAACGAATCCCCTGAAACCGGTTTGCTGATATAAAAAATCTGTTGGTACATGGTTGAGGTTGAGTCTGATAAAAAAATAGCCGGTGAAGAGCGCGCACTGGCGAGTCACGGTGCGCCCCGGGTAATGGTATTCGGCCTCGTACTCCGGCGTCCAGGCCGTAATATTATGTCCCGCCAGCAGGCGGAAGAGACGAAGCCGGTTATCTTCCGGCGGGGCATAGGTGGCAAGAAACCACTGTTCTTTTTGCATCGGCATTTTTGTTTGACCCGCTCTCACAACGACCAGTTGTGTTATCTGGTCCTGGCGTCCTACAGGCGGACAGAAGGCTTTATGCTGGCTTTTCCCGGTGCAGAGCGAATCAAATGCCCCCGTTGGTTATGAAAACCAGAAAAGACAGCCAAAAGACAACATTATGTAAGGTGTCAGCTACAGGGAAAAGCAAAAAAGAAGCCTTTAGTTTATGTCGCGATAAATAAAAGATTCGATCTTATCTTCTGCTCTGTAACGCAACACCCAGATTAATGATCTACATTAAATTGTCAAAATAGTTATTTATTCTTAATCGTGGCTTGATATTAGATCGACTCTCTGCAAATGTTAAAAAACACGATCTTTTTGATCATAAACTCCCTTTTTATCAGAATAAAAAACCATCAAAGTGAGTGGTTTTAGATCATATCCATAAGATATTTCTCATAATAATTTGATGACGGTCAATTTTTACCATCGCCTGTTTTCGCAAGATGATAAGCATCCTGAGAGGTAATGTGAACAAACATCCGGTTTTGCATCCTTTTTGTGACCTAATCTTTTTTTTAATGAAATGGAGTAAATATCAAAATGGATATCACTGTATCAACGCAGAGCCGGACGTGACGGTGCAGGCGAGTGTCAGGGGACGCCGTCGGGGAGAGCATTCAACTGTCTGCAAATGCCGGCATCCGTTCTATTCCAGACCCCCGGACTGGAAACCCCTCAAAGGGATCCACGGGCATGCCTATGCCAATCTGGTTGCCCGCGATCGCAAAACTGGTCAGTGTTCGCTGCGGCGTTGGATATCTGCCGATCCCCTGTTTTTTGCCCTGCGTGATACGCTCGGTCGTAAACGCGGATTCCCCCGTATACGCCGTGACCTGCTTGATGCGCTGTTTGTCCTTCTTATCTCAGCCGCCGATCTGGCCACGGGTATCGTGGTCCTGAATATCACCGAAATCAGTCGACAGCTCAGTCCCAGGCTGGCGAACGGGACTCCGGATCCTGCGCATTACGTAGTACCCAGTCGGCTGTCCCGTCTTCTGTCTGAAATAGCACGCTTTGGCATCATAGAAACCCCGGACACGGGGTTCGATTTTGTGGGTAAGGTTCGCTTCCCGAAACATGTCATTCTCACCGACCTGGGATGGAGCCTGACGGGGATTGACATGGCGCGTTTCCGGCATGAACGAGAGGTGCGGCTGAACAATGAAGCGCTTAAGGCGGCACAACAGCGCTGGTAGGAACGAAACCGGCTGGCCGTCCTCCGGCACCGGCAGAAAAAGGCGACAGAGACAAAACTCAGAAAGCAGTTGCGGGCACTGTCTCCGGATGAACAGAAACGCCTTACAGGAGAACGCGTCTACCGCCAGTTAGGGCCACTACGCCGAACCATCACACCTCATCGCTTCAGGAAACTGGTATTCGAACAACTTTATCAGCTGGAGCTGTTTCTGCAGCCACAGAACGGCGCCCCGCCTGTCAGCTGATATCTCCGGACCTTCCTCTAACCGCCTCCGGCGGGGATAACGTTTGCCTGTACCGGGCAAAATGGCATTCTCGCCTCATTTTCGGCAGCACAAATCTTTCATATTACCCACAGAATGAACACTGACCATTGCGACTGGGCGGTCGAATGGTGTTATGCACAGTTATCTGCAAAACAGTAAACGGCCATAAGTGCAATTCACGGCGAGTTAAGTGCAATATATACATAAACACCATTTATTTCATAAAGACCTGTTATTCAGACCGTTGATTCTGTGGAAGACGGGGATAAGTGCAGACAGGGTCTTTATATATAAAATAGTTACAACATCCAGTTAGAGCTTAAAAAAGGAGCAGTTCTGCAATACCGAGCCCCTCCCGGACTCGCGACAACAACCTGCGCAGTTCTGAAATTCTGTGCCGCCTCCACCCACCACTGAAAAGCGCCGCCGCACCCGGCCGAAGGCCGGGGAACAGCATCGCTTTTAATACTGGGTGTTGTAACTAATATTCTCCATTGCTGCGAGGGGAGCTGCGGTAAGTCTTTTAGTACACGCTCGTAAGCGCCTAAACGGCGCTAACGCGGAGATACGCCCCGACTGCGGCTACACCTTGCCGGGACCACTCCGACCGCGCACCGGGAATTCTGTGTGGTTTTAAGATGGATTGTTTTGGCTTAGCAGGGTGGGGGATTATTACGGCTAAAGCCGTAATACTTTTTTTGTCCTCGCTGCAAAGCAGCTGCGGGAGTCTTCGGCGCAATGCGCCTCCCATGCGCTAACGCGCATAAAAAATCAGTCCCCAGCGTACCTGAAACTTTTTTCATCTTCATCAGCCCTGTATCTGAAAAATGCCTCCATCAATAATTATAAACTCCTATTTACATATTATTATCCTATTGTAAATATACCATGAAGATTGTCAAAATTTAGTTAGTAAATGGCATGTCTGCGACAGGATGTAAACACAGCGTTGCTCCATTTCAGTAAATAGTATGTTCACTTACGTAAGAAAAGATAACGTTTAATATCCAGACAAACGCATAACTTTTTATGCACTTACATCGTTATATTGACCACCGTTAATTCGAGGGGGGGTATGACTTATCTTTTTGAAGAAATCATTAAATTTGATGTGAGAAATAACTGTCTGATCCATATCGAAACTGACGATAACATCCGTCTGGCTCCGTCCGGATGTATGCTTCTGGAAAGATTTATTCATAACCAGGGAAAAATAATAACACGCAACCAATTGCTAGAGGATATATTTAAGAAAAACAACCGGACAGATAGCGACAGCAATCTGAGTCAGAGCATTTCAATGCTGAGGAAAGGATTTCGCGATCTGGGTGTTGATAAAGATATCTTGATCACTAAACCCAGAGTAGGCCTCCTTTTATCAGAGGAAGTAAAAATAGAACCTTTTAACGAAGATAAAATTCACCCTTTGAATGGAATCCTGAATAATACCATCAGCATTAAATTTATGTATCCTATACTTTTATTTATATTGATATCGGTAGTCTCAGCATTGTTCTTTTTTTATCCTCTTTTTCTTTCTGGTATGAATTCTTCTGATGAAGCTATGGCCGTAAATATTAACGGTTGCAAAGTCTATATTTTGAACCATCAAAATGCGGTGAGAGAGCACGTTGCTATCCTTATCCGACAACAATTTTTGCAGTGTGATGATCGCGACAGCTTCTATTATCCTGATAACGATCCAGTCGCTGTTTCATTTGATTCACTGGTGCATTGCCGGACTACTTCCAGCAATGGTGAAGTATGCACAAGTTATCTGTTCAGGAGGAAGGATGACTGACATCGGGTACAAAAAACACATTTTTATCATGATTGCTCTGGCTGCCATACTGCTGGCTGCTGGCATTGCTTTTTGTCACAAAAATCAGGTGTATTCCTGCTCCGGGCAACAGAAAATTTATCTTAGAGATAATGAGTTCATGAACGTTCATGTTAAAATCAACGCACAGCATGAGAAAATCAGCATCAAACTGATAGGGTTTCATCACCAGGAGGGAGCCCCCGGGAAAAGAATTTACAGACAGGGGATATACCGGATTAGCCCGTTTCACGATGGCATCTATGAATCAACGTTACTAGAAATCCGGCGTTTTTTTAACGACAACTCACCCGAGTACCTGAATGACTATCTTTTCGGGATCCGGACTGGTCAGTCGCGTAATATCAGGATAAAAGCGCTACGGAAGGGCCTATTGATGTTTGGTTCTGAGCATACCTGGATCTATGCAGTAGCCTGGATAACTGATCAAAATATGCATCACTGAACCTACAGATGTTATCTTATTTGCGGCCAGCCCTCCGGCACATACATTTATACCGGAGCTGGTCTTTCGTGTCTCTTTGCCTCTCACTATAGACCCTCACATTTATCACCAGCATCAATTTCCTGAATGTCTGAGCGTTGTGTGTGTCTTTGATAACATATGACGCCCCGCCCACACTTTCGTATCCCAGTGCTTAAACCTACTATACCAGAGCATCTCGTGAGGAAACCGCCATGAATGTGGCCTCGTTCCAGGATCTGCTAGCCTTTAATCCCCTTCCTGTAGGAATGACAGAATCACTTCATCCATTGAATGTGCTGATACCATAAGCCTGCTGCAGAGTACCTAAAATTTAACGAGCGTTTTTTCTTCCCCTGTCTCAGATAAAGCACATTCCCACTCTGTTTCAGAGGGCCAACGTCTTCTTAAGCTTATTTACCTTAAAAAAAATAAATTCTTGGTTAAATCAACCAAAAAAACACCATTTAGTAGATTTTGATATTATTTCAGGTCATTGGATGCAAAAATATTCTCAGCTTAGACAGGATAGGCTAAGCATATGTCGAAGGAGATAACATGAAACAACTTATTAACAATAAGATTAAGATCTTTCCTTATGTAAAAATAAGATATTTTCAACTTTATCATTATTTCCAATTTCCCGAAGGCGTTAAATGAATTGTGCGCATAAATTTTGAATATTTAGAATGAAAAAAAACCGTTATAAGTTTTTTATTCTGAATTACGTATTTTATTTAGTTGTTTAAACCTCACATTATATTTTTTCATGGACATGGGTTAAGATGTATAAAAAAACAATATAATATATGAACAAAATGGGAAGTCTGAATATTGAGCAGTTGCAGAAATGTATATCAACAAGCTGTGCGGATACCTTATCGATTCGTCTGTTCTTTATTTCCCATCTCAAAATCAGCTTATTAGTAAGAAGGGTTGCTCGTGCCTTTTAAGAGATACTATGGGCCAACTACTTTGTTATCTTATGCAGCATGCTGATAAAGATGTTATAACCGATGACGACATCTTACGTAATGTTTGGGAAAAGAACGGGCTCTCTGGCACCCACAGCCGCCTTTGGCAGGTAATGCAAAATTTAAACAAAAAACTTAATAAAATTGGTGTTAAAAGTGATTTATTTATGCGTGTCAGAGGGAAAGGGTACTCCGTGATAGACGGTAAAATAGTACCACTGTATACGCGAGCCGAAAAACAGAAGAAAATAATGAGTCAGACTAGCAGTGAAAGGCAATCAGGCAGTCGTGGTTTTTTATAAATGAAACAAACCAGGCGCCATGACTACTTTCAATAAAAACATATTATGACTGCGTTTTATTAATATGTATTTAAAATACCAATCAGTGAAGAGGCCTGAAATTAAAAGGCCGGGCTGACTGTTGCATTTTTAGCTGCGACAACACGCCGGAATAAAATAAACAACAGGTGAACCTTGATGTTAGCAATAACTCGTAATTTAAGTAAAAAAGTAACCATCGGCCTGATTGCCTTAACCTTTGGCCTCTTGCCGGGGGGCGCGGCAGCCGAGGGGGGTATTTCCATTCAGGGGACACGTATTATCTATCCGTACGGTAAGAAACAGACCACGGTCAATCTTACCAATACCTCCCGGACTGACACGTTCCTCGTGCAGTCGTGGGTAGAAAATGCTGACGGTAAAGATTGAGATATAACCTGGTTCATAAATTTGGTTTTTTACGTTACCATCCACTGATGGCAATTTATTGTGAAGAAATAACCTCATGTTTTATTTTTCCGGAACATGAAAAAAACCACTTTAATAAAATTTAATTTTTATGTATTTTTTACCTTACAATCTATTAACGGTAAATAAATTTTATAGTTGATAGTTTATAACTGCGTTAAATCGGAAGTGACTTTTTTTTCAAGAAGGTGAGACACGATGAAATATCGGGCTTTATGTACGCATTCATTATTTTTTTTACTGTTATCCAGCCTTGCCGATTTTTGTGGTAAGTCGGTCTGACTGTTCCTGAGATACTAACAGCCAGACAGTCAATCCTTCTGCTCAGACTGCTAATTGAGATAGCCGCTATAACCTGAGGGGGCACCGCACGGAGAACTGATGAACAGGGGTATCTTACGTAGCTTGCCTTATATTTTGCTGACAGTGGTGATGTGGTCCGGGGGCTGCGTGTATACTAAAGTTGCCTTGCTGACCTTTTAAGCTGGCGTCCTCGGGCTTTTGCGTTGCGAGGTGACAGCGCTGTGCCTGATGACGCATCTGGCCTTTCACTGTCAGCTGACTGGTATCCCTGTTTTTATCCTTTTCGGCGCGTGCGGCTTAGCCCTCAGTTTACTGGACTTCAAGGAAAATGTTACTAAAACCACTATTAATATGGTTCGCTTTCATTCCACTCGCCGCTGTCAATGCAGCCGTAAGAGAACTCGTTCTGACTCCATTAGCTGGGGAGGAAATAGCACTCCCGGTGAGTGGAGTCGTGCTTATTTTGCTTATTTTCGCTGTATCATATTTTTTCCTTCCGAAAACAACGGGGACACCTTGGGGTAAGTATTGGTTTGTGGGATTTTTATGGGCTATGCTCACAATACTATTTGAAACTGTTCTTGGCCTTAGCCTAAAAAAAACCATCCATGAAATCATTTCGGACTACGACATTTCTACTGGAAACTTATGGTTGCTTATTGTGCTTTCTCTTATTTTTATCCCCAGGCTGGTTTTAGTGCTCAGAACGCACCGGATGAGCCAGCGGGCTGAACGATAACTGAGAGCTCAGGCATTCCCTGATACGAATACGTTACCCAGGAAAGCATTGTCTCTGACAGACAGAGGTAGTTCGATTAGCTGTTATAAAACGGCCTCATAACGTGACTTAACTGCTTTATTCTTAGCTTTTTCTTGAGCTTCCTGAGCCGATTTTCCCCAGGCGAATCCCCAGTCATAAACGTTTCCAGGAAGAGGTATTTCATACCCGTCATAGCCCCATAGATATTAAGGTGCGTACACCATAGGGGGCCGCTTGGAAAACGGAAAATATCCTACGTTAAGCCTGTTTTTTGTACAGGCTGCTATCTACTGAGCGTAACGAACGGTATTTTCCTTGTCCCAGCTTGAGGTTTGTTCGCCAGACGTAATCTTAGCGTAAGATCTCGTACGGTTGGCCCAGCTGGGATTCTGAATGGCGTGCAGCCTGTAGCACAGTGAGTCCGCCAGACCGTCGTTAATAACGGGCATGATGCCCGTTATTTCGCTTTCTGCGCCATCACATCAGCACCTGTCTGTCCTCATTCACTTTCAATAATCTGGATAAACCATTTCGGGATCTCTTCTCGCACATCATCTGAACTGGTGTATTGAGGAATGCAGCCCCAAAAAGCATAAAGGGTATCTGCCAGCGCGTTAAACTGTTCATCACTGACGGCCAGATCATCATGCGCCGTATATTTCCAGTAAGCATCACTCTGCACGTCCTGGCGGAAATATTCCGGGTGGCTGTCCCTGAGTGAGTTAAAAGCCTTGCCCTTGCCGTGCTTGTAGACGTTTACCAGCTTTCCGTAGGCATCAAGAAGCGGATAAAAAGGCTGGCTGGTAATGGAAATCCCCAGAGAATCAAGCAGCTGGCAAAGGGTATGACGGGGAATCTCCCAGATTTTATTTTCAATGCGCTCCCGATCAATCCAGTGCGCCAGTTCCCTGACCACCCACTCGCGAAGGTCTTTGTCCCAGCGATGGTACAGACCCGCAAGCAGCGCCAGATAAACGTCGTTGCGCATGTCATCCAGCATCAGACCGTAATTGATCCCTTCATCCCAGGCTTGCTCTGCAAATGCGCCTTCATCATGAACATCAGGATTGAAGCGCTGCCCGGCGTCTTCATACCATTTATCACTGTAGCGATGGGCTGCGCCTTCAATATCCTCAAACTGTGGAAATATCAGTTCTCTGGCTTGGCTGAGATAAAACGTATACCGGCTCAGAATGTAGTTACGGCCGATTGAATCCAGATAAAAAGTCGTCCATTTCTGGGGCTGAACGTTCGTTGATTGCTGGCTCATTACTGATTCCTTTAATAAGTGTGGGATTGTTATCAGCGCTTTCCGTCAGGTCATTGTTTTGCCTTCACCCTGCTTTTCCGGTGGCGCATAGGTTTTGCTGAGCGTCACAACAATTCCCGGCACGGCGGATTCGGGTTGGTAGATTCCTGAAAAAACTGTCCGGTACGATTTCAAGCGTTTCGTTTAAGCAGGCCGGGCAGCTCCAGTGCGGGATCGTGTCTTGGGTAAATGCTTTATAAAGAAGCGGAATGCTCATGGCGGCATAACTTCATTAGTTATGGTGGCCGCAACATGATACACAATCCGGGCGCTGCACCGACAGTGCCGCGCTTACTGGCCGTCAGGGAAGAGCAACCTCAGAATCTCCAATGCAGATCTGCCGATGCGCCACAGCCTGGCGAGTTCATCCAGCCGCCTCAGCAGCGTTTCCAGCCAGTGCGGTTTTTTCATGCTCATTTTCGTTACTCCATTCCGATTGATTTCCCGCAATGGTTCCGTCACGACGCGCCTGAGAGGAAAAAACTTCACAAGTAACCGGCATTCCAGCTGTCACGACGACCAGACCGTCAAGCGCTTCTGCTGCGGCTGTTTTTAAGCTGTTCTGCCTGATAGGCTTCAATCGCCCCTCGACAGCTTGACTTATTTACTGTCTTAAATAAGTTTAAAACCTTAAAAGTATATTCATTTACAAATCATTACACTTAAAACAGCCTATCCCCGCATTTTCCTCGTTAAAAAAGATAAATAAATGAAGGTGACGGTTCACATATATTCATCCGTCAGAAGACGCCGTTTTCGTAAAAGGCTTATCTCATGCGGCCTGCGAAACGACAACACCAAAAAAAATAGTAAGAAAAGTATTGACTTTACAAAAATACTTAAAAAACAATTGACAAATCGTTTTTTTAATGTTAAAATACCTTATGAATCGGAGAGCGGGTCAGCGATTTGAAACTGAATACAGGGTTCCAGGAATGTAGAGAAATGAGCACAAAGATCAGCAGAATGGTTTTTCTAAAACCACAAATGCCCGGCGTGTATCTGACACGCCGGGCATTTTTTTGACCTGCGGATAAGTCTGTTAAATCTGACTAAGGAGAGAGCAATGCGACGACGATAAATAGATTGAGTGAAAAGCAGAAAACACAAAAACTTTATTTAAAACCTATTTGGAGTAATGGCGATGAAAACGTTAATCACGTTATTCAGAATCCACAAACAAAATAACTATAAGAGTGGTATTTACTATGTTCAGAAAGACCGTAAAAGAGGTCGAGCGTCAGACCAAAAATGGACGCATTTACACCAGAGAAACAACCTGGGGTTGCTTCTCAAACCGCCGTAGAAAAAGAAAAACTGCTGTCGGCGGCGTCGATAAAATAAAAGGGTGGGTTCGCAATGAAGTCACGGAAGTCAGAAATACGCTTATTGAAGCAACATTCAATAGCCTCTGGCACACTCCGCTTTGTTTAACGATAACAGCTTACCTTACGACCTACTGGCCTTACCTTCTCGTGCTTATTCCGGGGCTACCACAAGCCGTAGCAGTAGCGGCGGCTGCGTTTATCAGCTATCTGATCGCGGCATTGATACTGTCATACGCTCGCAGATTAGTGGTCTGGGGAGCAGGAAAGATAAAGGAGTTATTCGGTGGTAGCGGGAAGCAGTAATAAGAGTTAGCGGCTCATTTACTGTGGCGGATAATAGCAAAACAATGCTACCGGAGTCAATACCGGCAGCATTGATAAATAAAATGGAAGGAGGTTGGCATGTTTATTTTTAGAGTGGACTAGCGGGGTGCTAGCTTATTTTTGGTAATGCATTACAGAATAACGCTTTTATTTAATGGCGGGGATTGACACAAGTTTTAATAATGTCATCACCCTTTCCGTTGTGTAAGTCATTTTAGGGGGTTGATGGCCAACCGTACGAGATCGTACGCTAAGTGCACTTTTCGAGCAGATTAGACGAGTGAAGAAAAAGAGGGTTTTGTTTACTCTTTCCGTTGATACCAGTAGCCATGCGGTTTTCGGCGCTTCAACGGTAATAAACCCGGTAATCAAATCAACGTAAATCTGACCTACAATTCAGCGAGTTTATATTATTAAAATCATACAGTTATGCTCTTAACGTACGTTTCCGTTCCATTGGACTTCAAACCCCGGTACCAGGGTGTTACTGCTGAGCGAACGCGACGAACAGCTGCAGCTCGATCCGGTTCACTGGGGTTACGCGGCAGGGTGGTGGGATAAACCGCCATTGATTAATGCCCGGGTTGAGACCGCAGCCAACAGCTGGATGCTTAAACCTCTGTGGCAGCACGGTCGGGCGATCTGCTTTGCCGATGGCTGGTTTGAATGGAAGCGTGAAGGAGACAAGAAGCAGCCCTATTTCATCCACCGTAAAGATGGCCAGCCAATCCTCATGGCCGCGATCGGAAGCACTCCGTTTGAGCGCGTGGTGATGAGGCGGAAGGGTTTCTGATTGTCACAGCCGCGGCTGATAAAGGTCTCGTTGATATCCATGACCGGCGACCGCTTGTCCTGGTACCGGACACCGCCCGGGAGTGGATGAAACAGGACGTTTCAGGTAAGGAGGCTGAAGAAATTGCTGCTGATGGAGCTGTGTCAGCTGATCATTTCATATGGCATCCTGTAACGCGCGCTGTTGGTAATGTGAAGAATCAGGGACCAGAGCTCATCGAGCCTGTTGGCTGATGAGATGTGGGAGGCTGAGCCGTGTTTTAAGGCTAATGTACGCATACATTAGCCTTAAAATTAGCCGTGCATCGTAACTAATTGCAATCATCAATATGGACAGCTATCACGACAGGTAGATCTTAAAAGCTTCAAACCTACGCATTAAAAGCGGTTCAAGTCTTCTAAGTAGATAGTTATTATTTTGGCTGTGTATCAATACCCGCTTTATCATGGAGTTGATTTTATGGCCGATCTCGGCATTCCGCAAGCCTGACAGAACTGTTCATGTTGTGACATATGATGCTCCTTATGGCGACGTCCTGATTAATAAACATACTGAATATGCATTGTGCAGGTGATGCATCAGATCAAAGCAAAGGCGAAGCTCCCGGTATCTCCAGTCAGACATACCGGGAACCTGTTGTTACCTGGCGATGAACGCGAACACGCCCCAGCCAAAGTATTCCCGCGTGTACGTCACGTGACGTTTTGGCGAGATGTTTAGCTCGGCCCTGACTTCCACCGCAAAGTCGTCGTCAGGGTTGGCCTCCAGCCAGCGGCGCATGGTCAGCCATTTCGCGGCCTCATACCTGTCCCAGCCTTCCTGATCTGCCAGTACCATTTCCACCACGTCATAGCCGAGGTCGTCGAACGCGCTGACAAGCCCTGGCAACGTCAGGAAATCGCTTGTCGAGCTGACGCCGCAGGCCTGGGCAATCTCTTCTGTCGCAGGTAGCTGACGCCAGTAGGGTTCACCGATAAGCATGATCCCGCCCGGTTTTAGGCTTTGCGCCAGCAGCTCCACCGTCCCGGCAAATCCACCGGCAATCCATGTCGCGCCGACGCAGGCCGCCACGTCACATTTCTCATTGGCGACATAACCCGCCGCATCATTATGAATAAAATGGACGCGTTCGCTGACGCCGAGTTCTTCCGCGCGTCGCTTTGCCTGCGCGGTGAAGAGCGAACTCATGTCGATGCCAGTCCCCGTAATGCCATGATCCCGGGCCCAGGTGCAGAGCATCTCGCCCGAGCCGCTGCCGAGATCAAGAATGCGGGTGTCCGGCTTCATACGCAGCACGCGGCCCAGCGTGGCGTACTTCTCTTCGGTGAACGGGTTATGGATGCGGTGTTCACTTTCGCTGATGGTAAAAATACGTGGGATATCCATTATTTAATTCCTGTTATTGGGTTAAGCACCAAAAAGGGCACAACAAGATTGTTATTCACGCCAGTGCTCCGGTTTCATCAGGGCCTGCGCGCACTGGATGTGGCCGGTCACGTTCATGGGCTGAGCGGTGAGTGATTGCATCATCCAGCAGGCTTTGTGCTCCTCCGGGATGGGATAAGGTGCCGGATAGCCTTTGTCTCCGGCACAGGGTTCGAACCCATGTCTGGGGTAATAGGTGGCGTGGCCGAGAACAAATACTGTCTGGCAGCCCATCGATCTCAGGTGCTCGATGCCAGTGCGTATCAACCGTCCTCCCACGCCCATCCCCTGGTATTCCGGTATGACCGCCAGGGGAGCGAGGATATGCATCAGCGGTGAATCCATTTCCCCTTTGAAGGTTGCCCGGGTAAATAAAATATGCCCGACGGCTTTGCCTTCATGTCGGGCCAGCAGCGATAACGCAGGGCGCGCGCTTTCATCCTCAAGTAAAGAGGCCGTTAAATCGGCTTCTTTGCTGAAGCCAAATGCGCGGGTTTCGACTTCCCGGATATCACTGGCATCACTTTCGTCTGTGATATGAAAAGTGAAGTGGTGTGTTGTCATAGAAACTCTCCTTAGCGATTATCGAGCTGAGCGCGAACGTTGTTCAGCCCGGTGGTGTTGATTCGATAGGGCTGACCGTTGACGGATTTGATAAGTTTTTTGGTTTTGAGTTTTTTGAAGGTGGCGAGGGTGCAGTCGGTGAGTAACAGCCCTTCGCGGGTGTAGCATTCAACGGCGGTGACGCGGCCTGATGCATCGCGGACGTGCGCGATTCGGCCACCTTTAGCGAGAACGTGTAAGGTACGTTGTTCCTGACGGGATAAATTCATACTGAAGAACCTGTTTAATCATCATGTGCAAAACGTGCAAACACACAGCGGTGTCCGCATTCGATTTCGGCGCATTGATAATCAGTCCGGCCTGAAAAGGTCGGTAAGCTGATTATCGGATGATTACATTCTCCAGCATCAAAGCCTCGGGTTGAGTTGAAAGGTATTTACGGAGCGAATAGTAACACGTAGTTTAAGGAGGGACATGTTTCAGTAGAAAAAGTGTGATGTACTTTGGAAATTGAATGCCAACCCATTTACTGGGAAAGGCTGATGACACTGACGAATGCATGTTGAAGTACGCCAGAAATGGCCTCATCGGCTTTTCCCCTCGGGGGATTATTCTCCTTTTGTTAAATCCAGAACATAAATATGCTCACCCTCTTCGATGCCTGAAAAGTTGAAGCCAATCCTGATAAGTAATTTTATTGAAAGGATATTTTCCGGATCCACACCGGCTTTGATGAGTGAAAAACCGTTCTCTTTTATCCAGTCGATCGTGGCGGTAATTGCTTCAATTGCATATCCCTGGCGAGCATAAGCGGGACTGATGGTATAGCCGAGCCAAAACACATCGCATTGCTGACGTAAATAGATATCACCAATCAAAACCTGCGTCAGCTTGTTGACAATGGCCAATTGAATACCGCGAGCAAGTGTAAGAACTCCCAGCAACTCTGCTTCATAGTCCTCTTTTGTTAGCCCCTTAAATCCCTGATATTTCATCCACTCAGCATCATTACGATACACCATAAAACTATCAATTTCGTGTGACTGAAATGGTCGAATGATGCATCTTGACGATATTATTTGCATAAGACTTCCTGTTTAATGATTCTCCTGCCCCAGTTTCAGCGACCACAAAAGTCACCGCCCGACGGCTACTCTCTGGCTATGTCCGGTGCGTCGCTGCTTTCATACACAACACGAAAACTGTCAGTTTGATGTTCAACCCTCATCGGCATAGAACACAAACGCCAGCTTATTCCCGTCCGGATCGCGTACATAGGCACTATGGAATCCCTGTCCGTATTGTGGCCTGTGTCCCGGAGTACCTTCATCCCTGGCGCCCAGACTGATAGCAAGTTCGTACAACTGCTGTATGTGTTCAAACGAGTGGGTATTCAGTGCGACCATCGTGCCATTACCAACGCTCGCTGGTTGCTGGTTAAAGGGCCTGCCGACGCACAATCCGATGGTATGGTTATTGCTGAACGTCCCCCAGGATGCGCCTTCTTCATTACGGCCTGCCTTTGGATGTCCAATCAATTCCATCAGTGGATCGTAGAACCTTATGGCGCGCTGTAGATCGTTAGTACCCAGCATCACGTAAGAAAACATAAACCCTCCT
Source organism: Laupala kohalensis (assembly GCA_002313205.1). NCBI lineage: Eukaryota > Metazoa > Arthropoda > Insecta > Orthoptera > Trigonidiidae > Laupala > Laupala kohalensis. The sequence continues at coordinate 51,152 of NNCF01138971.1, forward strand.
TAATCTCTTTTGTATTATTGTTCCTGACAGCCTACCTGTGATTCTGACTGGCTCTGATGCTGCTCACGCAGTTTAAGCAGGCGGGCAACTGATATGATTGACCCTGGCCCAAATTCAGTGCAGTGCTAAATCAGAGATCCTCGTCTTTCCGGAGACTTCGGATGAATTCAGCCGGAGTCATGTCATTTAATGATGAAGACCGGAGACTTCAGTTTAGTCTGGCACTATTTTCAAGGAGGAGATCACTCGCCAATATGCCAATATGCCAATATGCCAATATGCCAATATGCCAATATATGGTGCCAAACTTGGTCAGAGAAAGAGTGGGGTGCGGACGAATTCCTGGACCTTCAGGAGTTAATTTATGCATTCATACGAGGATCGTATCCGGGCCGTCGAACTTTATTACCGGTACGGTAAAAAGACCTCTGCGGTTGTCAGAGAGCTGGGATATCCTTCCACAAAACAGTTGAGCCGTTGGGTGCGGATTTATGAACAGAAGGGCGATTTACCCAGAGATTTAAAGCCAAGGGAACGCTATTCACGTGCGCAGAAAATTGCTGCTGTCGAGCATTATCTTACACACGGTGGATGCCTGTCGTTCACTCGTCGCGCCATTGGTTACCCCAGCAACGAGGTTCTCAAATCCTGGATTCGGGAATTTTACCCGAACAGCCGTCCTCTGGTTATTCGCTCAGGCACAAACAAATGCTTCAGCCCGGAAGAGAGATCTCAGGCCGTCAGAGAGCTCTGCAGCCGACGTGGAACCGCGCTTAAGGTTGCACAAAACATAGGCGTCAGCGTTCCAGTCCTGTACAAATGGAAGAAAGACCTTATCAGTGACGAGGCTTATCAATCCATGCGCAAACGAAAAGCTGCCCTTCAAGATAAAAACCAGGATGCTTTGCTCGATGAAATCCAGCGTCTCAGACAGCAGGTTCATCAGCTGCAGCTCGAACGGGACATACTGACAAAAGCGAATGAACTGATAAAAAAGACCTGGGCATCAGCTTTCTGACCCTGAAGAACAGGGAGAAAACCCAGATTGTTGATGCCCTTAAGAAAAAGTATCCCGTTGCTGAGTTGCTTGGCGTTCTGCAACTTGCCCGCAGCTGCTATTTTTACCACAAAGCCAGCCAGCGCTTGAGTGATAAGTATGCGGAAATACGCGTGATCATGGCGGAGATCTTTGAGGAAAACTACCGCTGCTACGGCTATCGACGTCTTCATGCGATGTTACGTATTAACAACAGGTTTATTTCTGAGAAGGTTGTCCGCAGACTGATGGAAGAAGAACAACTCGTTGTTAAGCGCACCAGGCGACGACGATACAACTCTTACTGTGGAGAAATCGGCCCGGCACCGGAAAATCTGCTCGCCCGGGATTTTAGTTCCTGCAGCCCAAATGAAAAGTGGCTGACCGATATTACCGA
>NNCF01138997.1:0-16104 GCA_002313205.1 Laupala kohalensis
GTGTCTTCTACGGCCAATTTCAGATTTTTCACCTTTAGATTTAGTGCGACTCCTTCTTTATGTTTTGCAAATTGCTATAGATCATATGAATAAAAAATTTGGAATTTAATAATAAAGATTCCATAGGTGGAAAACAATATCCTTTAGAGTCTCCAGACTACGACTTTCCTATTAGTATGATTTTGTATTTGATTAATATTAATGATTTTGTTATTAATATTTCATTGATATACAGTAAAAATATTTTTATTGAATGTTGATAATTTAAATATAGATTTTCCAATGATGATGATAGAATTGATATGCAATGATTCATAGAGTGCAGAATCACTTGTGTTAATGGATATAGTAAAAAATGCTTTTTTGTTATTTCCTTTTTAAATAGGTGAATTGGTGTAACTGCGGACGCTTAAGTGAGGAATGGAAAACTAAAAAGGGATCAAATAAAAAAAAAGTTCGTGTTCGTTTATTGCATCTCAACTATTTCTTAAACTTTGTTTTGTAATATCTATGACATGTTTTTAATAAAGATAACTATGATAAAGTTCTTATATTTTTTATCTCTAGGATCCAAGATTTTCATGCGATGCGATTCCCTTCTTGCTTCCGATAAAGAGCCAAAGAAAAGATGTGGAATTCATACTTTCAAAATAAATTACTTAATAAATCCGAATTGCGATAGCATTCAATGGCTCATCGCGTTTTCTTGTAGTCAACTCACGTAAACGCCATCCTTTTTACTAGCACTTATAGTATAAAAACCTAGAAGCCCTTGCCACCTCCTGACCTCAATCAGTAGCGCACCTAGCACACAGGTCCAAATTCTGTTCACGTCACCCGCGGAGTCGCGAGTGGCGGGATCGGACCGACATCATGCGTCTACACTAGCAGCTTTTTGTGCCCAAACGGTAGCGTCACGAGTAGCCGAGGCGGATAAGGTGAGAGCTTATGCAGGGGAACCTGATGGCTACGGCGGTGGTCTCAAATCAGCCTCGAGGAAAGGTTTTTAGATGTTTTTTTTGGAATGCCATAAACCCCTTCATGTTCTAATTCAGCCCATAGAAGAGACAGTTAGTTCCTTAGGGAAAGCTCCTAGGCACTTTGAATGAGAACATGAAGGGAGGTATCTACAACGTGTTGGGGGAATTATGGCAAATACACAAGTATGCAACACCAAGTGAAGTGTCAGCATAAAATATGCGGTAGAAACTTCGATGAAAAAGAAATCGTGCCAAGGAAAAGGTAAGGGTGTAGTGGAAGAGAAAAGAAAATAACCAATCAGTTTTATATCCTGACTAGCATATACTTACGTGGACAACATAATTTGTGTTTACGGCAGCATTCATTAGAGTTAATAGGCTCGCAAATTACGCAGTGGATAGCATCCATTTTGCCAGTCCCGGGTATTGGTCCTGGATCATGCGGTAGAGGATTTCCAATCGGTGGAATAATCACATCAGAGTCATTGTATTCACCGGCGCGCAGAGAAGCTTGCACTTGCACACTGGGAACAGAAAACAATATTAAAAATTACCAGTTAGAAATAATTTCTCGTTTTTGTTGACTTAAATAAATAAACTTTAATGTCAAAACGGAAGTTGCAATTTACATATAACCACGTGGTGGATACAAAACTAAGTTACAAGGGACAATATAATCAACTTCGATCACGGGTCCAGATTCACTGGAGGATTTAACATTTATAAAAATATATATTTAATAAAAATGTAGTTATCCGTTTTTATTCAAAATTTAATTGTAATAGATATTATATTTAGTAAGAATTCGAGATAAATTATGTAAAATTTATTAATGACATTCTCGGCTATGAAAAATCCCCCACTACCCAGAGGAAAACTGGATAAAACACCCGGGTGTGATGGTACTGCAGAGATAATGTCAAGATTGCACAAATTAACAGGAGCATAACCAACATGCATAAACTAAAGGAATTTATTCTGCACCCCGAGTACTGTAACAATATTATGATAAAGTGGGAGGCATTCGTATTCCGTTTACTCCTCATAAGAAGTAAAAAATATTCTCTTATAATTTTCACTTACAACATATCCGTATTTTTTCCCAAACTTATTTTTAATATTTCAGTATAAAAATAAGAGAAGTAGGTCATTTACTCTAATCCTCAATTATTATTAACTCATAAAATCACCGCTAAATTTTGATCAATACATTCATTAAAAGAAGATATCGTGTCACACCAATAAAACTAACAAATTCAACAGATAAAAGAAGAAACAAAAATAAGAATATGGCGATCGCAATATCACAACCACAAAGCGCATGGAAACCCACCCGGAGGAGAAGACTCCTAAGAGTGCCTCCGCTATCACAGCGGTGATCATCCACATTCTGGCTGTAGTCTACTGAACGCACTCACGCCTCACTATTCCGAGAGGCGAAAACACCGCCTTCTTATAAACCACGCGACGGATTCATTCAGCGGTGAGAGGACGTGGCTAGTGGCAACGGTGGGCGGGGAGTGGCAACGGAGACTGGGTTTTGACGGTGGGGTGAGAGTGTAAGGGGGTAGGAATTTACTGGGAGCTCGTTGATATGTATGTGTGGTATACTAGTGGAATTTTCTCATTCTAGCTGCCTTGTACACCAATTTTGTTTCGTATATACTTAGGAAATCTTTTTATTTATAAAAAAAAATCATAATTTAAAGTAGAATTGAATTTGAAAATATATAAAGTACAATACATTGAGTTTGTTATAGTTTTGTTTTAATGGTCAGAATCAACAATTGAAAACGTAAGAGAAGCCTAGATTATGTTAAATACTTATAAAGAATACATATTACATATTCAATTATTTTTTCACTATGTCACGCTGTTCCAGGCGATATAGTATGCTGTTTTCGAAACTCATTTATTAACCCTTGTATTAAACTATGTCTTCGTTACTCCGTAGTCATAACAAACAAGAAAGTATTTATAAATCAATCCTTATGCCAACCTTGAAAGAAAACTCCAGGCACTGAAAATTAATATTAAATAAAATAGTAATAATAAAATTATCAATAAATATAATTATAAAAAGTAATAATCGCATGTATGACGGACGAATCTTGTTAAATAAGTACCTTATAATTACGTCAAAGTTATCTTATGCTTATGCTTCCTGAGTGCTTCCAATTACGCATATTCATCATATAATCGATTCAAGAATATTATCGACTCCTTTTGCCATGTAAATATGATAAACGACTCCTCTGGCCTCAAGATAACTAAATCAGATGGCCAATTTATCCTCAAGATAACTAAATCAGATTTTTGTCAAAAATGAAAACTCGTGTTTCTCTGAAGTTTTCTGCGCCGAATACAGTGATCGCCTTGCACAAATGTTGACTATTAAAGATAAACTTTAAGCACATTAAAAATCATTACAAATTTTCTAGAAAAATTAATTATAAAAAAATTTAGCCACATTTACAAATTATTTGCGTAAGGAAACTTGGAAAGATGTTTACAATTGCCAAAACACCGACGACAAATTGAATGTATTTATTTCAACATTCCTAAAACATTACAACTGTAGCTTTTCAATAAAACGCAAATTAATTAAAACAAAGAAATATAATATATAAATCACCCGAGGGATCAGAATTTCTTCAAAAAAACAACACCGTTTATTTTTATGTTAATTTAAAATCACTATATGCAATCTCCCGAATTCCATGATTATTTCCGTTAGCACAAGACTGTTTTCCGAAAAGAAATCTTTTAAGGTAAACTTATGGAAAATGAAAGGCAGATACTAAAACTGAACAACCGGACCAAAACTATATGGAATATTGTTAAGGATTACACGTCACATTAAAATAGCAAAAAAATCTTTTCGATACTAAACGATGGCAAAATGGTATCAACTCCACTTGATAACGTAAATTTGTTAAATTCTTTTTTTCTTAGTAGTTAAAATAAAAAATTCAATATCTCAAGACCAATGTCCTCCGAATACATCCACCCGCATGTGCCATTCTATGTTCACTTCTGAAACGATCGCCAGTGAAATCATGAAAATCATCAATTAATTAAAAAACAAATTTTCAACGAACATAAATGATATACCCGAATTTATTGCTAAATGTTCCTTCCAAGTTATATTAAATGCAGTCATAAACATATTATATATATTTATCGGAGGGGGTATATCCTAGCGTATTGAAAAGAGCTAAATTGAAACATTTATACAGAAATGGAAACAAGAACAATGGTGGTAATTATCGATAAATTACTCTACTTTCCACTTTCTCAAAAATCCTTTAAAAATTGTTATACAAGCGTCATCTAGATTTTCTATTAAAATATAACATTCTCTGTGAAGATCTATTCGGATTTCGAAAATTCTTTTCTACAACCAGCTACATATTTTCTTTCTTAAATGACGATACCACTTCTTTTGACCTTGGAGATCATTTTTAGGGTGTTTTTATTGATGAATCTAAAGCATTTAATCACCAAATGTATTCTTCATGATTACAAAAATTTTGCATTTGTAGACTATGCTCATCAGTGGCTGGCTTCCTATTCAAAAGATTGATATCAACAGGTCGAAATATCAAATACTAAAAGGAAAGTACGTTAGCGTTGTTATATTTGAACATTAGATTGTAAAATGGTTTTATTTTTTCCGACGTCACTAATCCACCATGTAAATACGCCAGTGCTACAAAAAATGTGTCTAACCTCTCGTCTTGGATCCATGCAAATCGCCTCATTGCATGCACTGACAAAGCAGTGTCTACGTAATTTCACAATAGTATCACAAAATCTTTACCTCAGGTTTTTCTTTCCTTAAACGAAAGACAATTAAGAACTGTTACTAATACTAAGATTTTTAGTTCTACATATATAAGAAAAATCAAATAGAAATGTCACATTGACAATCTTAATTCGAAATTAAGTAAATTGTGTTACGCATTACGAAACTTAGTTAATACTGTTAGTCCACATATTTCCCGCTGCTTATATTTTGCAAATGTTAGCACCCATTTAAGAAACGGCGTCATCTTCTGTGGCAATTCCCGGCAGAGCGTCAAACTTTCACAATACAAAAGGATTTTGTTTAGATAATTTGTAAATCTTACCACTGAATCTGTTGTAAACCCTTATTCAAGGAATTAAATATTTTAACACTTCCCTGCATTTATATTTTTGAAACTGTGATTTTAATTAAGACCGAATTACTGAAGCACCATTATTGTTTCATACAAGAAATTGTGTTCATGAAAATAATAGTCGCAACAGGAATAATATTCATCGTCCGTGTGTCAACCTCGCTTTGATAAAAAGTACCGTATCATTCTAAAATCGTTCTATTTAATTTTCTGCCCAAAAATATAAAATATATTATTAAACTGATTCTTTTAAAATTCGCTACATTCTGCACCAGTGTTTCCATGCTGTATAAGAATTTATTGATTTAAATACAAATTAAGGCCATCTTGTTCTTTATCACACTATTATTTTACTACTTTCAAAATATCTGACATGAATTTCAAAACAGTTTTAGAGCATGCTATTATTATTTCGTAATATTCATATAAATTTAGTTGTTGATGTAATGAAGTCTGTCTCAGTTTTGTACATTAATGCTGTAGCTCCATTTTAGCCCAGATTTCTCCCCCGTTTCCATTCGGGTAGAAGTGGATTTTTTAAAAGGCAGTGTAGGTTCTTGCCTAGAGACGGTCTTAATATATATGAATATTACCGACTTCAGTGTTACTTAATAGTTATGAATTATCAACAATACTTTCCCAATGATTTGTAGCTTAATAATAATACGTATTTGTGAATAATACTTAATTTTCTTAATACGTATTAAGAAAATATTTTATTAAATAAAATATTAGTTGGTATTTGTCAATACTATAACACGTTACGAAATACTTTTTTATTGTTAGGAGTATGTTGAAATATTAATTCCACGTGTGCATTTGGGCCCTTGATCGGAATTGCTGGGATATTTCCTTGCTTGCTTTCGGAGAGTAAATTATTTTATGGTGGTCATAAACAGTTTGTAACGGCTTTTTTGACAATAAAGTTTATTTACAATCACTGAAATTCCAGTCAGTGAAAATATTTTATAACTGAGCGTGTAACTAATTCTTAATCGACATTTCACACTGGATATTTACTATCTCTAAAACTTCAGACTGTGAAAATATTTTATAACTAAGTTCGTATCTAATATTTAATCGATATTTAAAACTCCGGACATTTACAAATACCTTAATTCCACACAATGAAAATATTTGAAACCTAAGTGTGTAATTACATTTTTATATACTTATTATAAAAAATTAAATAAAATTTTTAATATTTCAGTTAGAAATATTAACAAATAAAATATTTTAACTAAATATAAATAGAAATTCTGCGTTTGAGACATGAATATATGCAAATTAAGTGCAATAATTGCTGTAATATTTTTAAATGATGCATCTAACGTTTTTAAGAGTTTTGTAACAGAAAATATTTTGTAACTCTAATTTATATTTTATACAGGATGTAGAAAGTCGATAATGATTTAGTTATACACTTATAATTGCGTAACAATATCTTAATCGATTTTTCACTTTCTGGACCAGTATTCAATCCTACAATAAAAATGTTACATGTCTTTAAAATTATGTAAGTATAATCGGAACGAACAATGTTTAAAATCTATGACACATGATTAGAGAAAACAGTTTGTGTGTTAGGATATGAGGAAACAACTACATAACTTAAACAAATCTTAGGATATGCGCCTTTATTAACCAAAACATTTACGATTCATGGAATAATTTAAGACATATTCGACACAATTTTTTACTTATCTTATCTTATAAGTTTTCTGATTTACAAATACATACATTAAAATTTTGTTTGTTTTAAATAATCATTTTCTGTACTATTACTAAATTTTATTTTAAACTAGTGGTGCAAAACCCTTGCACATACATTTTCATATATGCTTCTCCATCTGCAGAATAGAGAAAACAATTCTGTAGTGAAAGTGTCAATTCTGGCCTGGTCCTCTATATTTTGGACGTCTTTGACTTCTCTGTTTATGCTCAAAGTCGCTAAGTTGAACATATTTTTGTCCTATATTTGAAATTTGAGGGTAAAATAAACATTTAGATTAATATTTCAAAACAAATAGTGACATATCAGTGTTATAAATATAATAAAAGTGTTGTGTAAATATAAATTCGTTAGAGGCAGATATTTATGTATTTTCGTATGCGCAGTGCGCTTTTTGTCATCCTATGTATTTTATTATTATCATATCATTCATTTTAGTTTCCAAACAGCCTATTCTACGTCCTCCTTCCTTCACACTGATAAATATTCTCTAATCTTCTTGAAACAGTAAAAAAAGCGTAAATATTGCAGACAGAAATTCTTATACTGCGTCTATACCAAACTTTCAAGCGAAATAATTTTCCGTATTTAATCCGTTATTTAATCTCTCGTTAATCTATTAAAATAGTTCGTGAACCATGGTTAGTTTCTGCTCTTAGAACGTATTTAGTTGAAATTCCTTCTTACAAAAATAAGTATTAAATAACACGAATAAAATATGATAAAAAGTTTGTTGGTAGAGATGCAACATTGCATGCAATTTTACATTTAAATGATTTTTGGAGGTTTTCTAATGTTGTATTGTGAATAGCTTCATATAAGAAGTGCAGATGATAATCGTGCTATATATCGAACTGTAGGTTATGCTTTAATTGAAATTACAAAAAATTAAGTGGGAAATACCTGTTCTAATTCCCTTCCTCACGACGGAGACAAAAATGTTAAAATTTCATGACAAAGATGGTGTCGAAGCTCGACCATGTCGCTTGATGACCATTTTTGAATATCCCTTAATGATAGCTACGTGTCTTATGCGACCAATTTCAATTTTTTTACATTGAAATTCAGAGCAATTTCTTCTTTATGTTTTACAAATTGCAAGAGATCATATGAATAAAGAAACTGGAATTAGTTCATTGTAAAGTGAGTGATTAAAAACTTTCCATGAATTGAAAAATATTACATTCAGAATCTCCAAACTACGACTTTCTTATTCGTATGATTTCCTTATTTGATTAATATTTTGAGATTTTCTTATTAATATTTCATTGATATACAGTAAAAACATATATTTTGGATGTTAATAATTTTAACGTTGATATTTCTATAATGATGATAGATTTGATATGTAATGATTCATAGAGCGCAGAATCCCTTGTCTTAACGGATATAATGAAGAATGCTTTTTGGTTATTTCCCTTTTAAATTGGTAAAAAGATGTAAAACTTTTATCTACCTACCTGGAACTCTGCAGACGCTTATGTGAGGAAAACAAAACAAAAAAGAGAGAGATCAAAAGAAAAAAAGGTTTTTGTTTGGTTATTGCATCTCAACTGTTTCTTAGACATTTTTGGCATTACCTATGACAGGTTTTTTATTAAAGAAAACTATGATAATGTTCTTATGTTTGATGTTATCTCTAGAATCCTGGATTTTCATGCGATGCGATTCCCTTTTTGCTTCCGATAAAGAGCCAAAGGGGAGTTGCGGAATTCATACTTTCCAAAGAAATTACTTAAAAATCCGAATTGCTATAGGATTTAAAGGCACGTGCGTCCTCTTGTAGACAACTCACACATCCACTACCCTTCTTACTAGCGCTTCTAATGGAAAGCAAAACGGGACCAAAAACATTTGGAATATTGTTAAGAATTACATGTCACTTGAAAATAGCGAAGAAAATTAAACCCTACTAAACGATTGCAAAAGCATGAGAAATTAAAATATGTTACTATGTTGCTCATTGTTAAAAATCCTTTTACGCCGCCAGCGCCATAATTTCCTTCTTAATTCGAAATTAAGTAAATACAATCTTAATTAGAAATTAAGTAAATTGCGTTAAGCATTACGAATCTTAGTTAATACTGTTAGTCCACATATTTCCGTAGCGTATATTTTCCAAATGTTAACTCACATTTAAGAATCGGCGTCATCTTCTGGGGCAATTCCGCGCAGTGGGAACAAACTTTCACAACACAAAAGGAATATTATTCGGATAATTTGTAAATCTCACCACAGAATCTCTTGTAAACACTTATTCAAGGAAATAAATATTTTAACACTTCCCTGCATTTTCATATTTATGGAAATGTCGTAAATGTTAAGACCGATTCACTGAAGCACCATTTTGGTTTCAAACAAAAAGATGTGTTTACGAACACAATACTCGCTATAGGAATAACATTCATCGTGCGAGATTCAAACGCACTTTGCCAAAAAGGGCCGTATCATTCGGGAAGCGTTGTATATAATTCCCTACCCAAAAATATAAATGATATTAATAAATTGAATCTTTTCAAATTCACTACATTCTGCTCCAGTTCTTCTTCACAGTAAAAGAATTTATCGATATAAATACAAATTAAAGCCGTCTTGTACTTTATCACGTCATTATTTTAGTACTTTCAAAATATCTGACATTAATTTAAATTTTTTTTTTAGAATATGCTAGTATTATGTCTTATTATTCAAAGAAATTTAGTTGTAGATGTACTCAACGCTGGCACGGTTTTGTACGTACATTAATTCTCTAGCTCCATTTTAGCCAAGGTTTCTCCCCCGATTTCCTTCGGGAGAAGTTGATTTTTAAAAACCCTGCCTAGGCTCTTTCCTACAGACAGTATTAAAAGATATAATTATTATCGAATTTATAGTTATGTAATAGTTACGAATTACGAGCTATACTTTCCGAATGATTTGTAGCTCGAAAATAATACGAATTTGTGAAATGACTTTTCTGTTTTATCAAATACAATATGTTTTGGTATTTGTTAACACTATAACGTGTCGAACTATTTTTTTATCGTTAGGAGTATGTTGAAATGATAAATTTGTCTCTGCCATAGGACCCTTGATCGGAACTGATGGGAAAGTCCCTTGGATGCTTCTGGAGAGTAAATTAGCATATTGTTCTTCACGTTGTCACACACAGATTGTAATTGCTTTTTTGACATTAAAATTCATATCTGTTAGGTTTTTAAATGATCCATCAAACGATTTCAAGTGTTTTGTAATACAAAATATATTATAATTATAATTTATATTTTAGTTTATCTTTTTTACCTTCGGGACCAGTATTCACTCCTACAATAAAAATTATACATCTTTCAAATTATGTAAGACTAATCGGAGCGAACAATTTTTAAAGGCTGTGATACGTGTTTAGAGAAAAGAGTAGGAGTGTTACGATGTGAGGAAACACAAACATATCTTAGGATACGCTCCATAATTATCCAAAATATTTACGATTCACAAAATAATTTGAGACATATTAAACACAATTTGTTACTCATCGTATGTCATAGGTTTTCTGATTGTTTTTGAAACTTTTATTCGTTTTGTTAATGGAGGAAATTAACAAATACATACTTTAATTGTATTTTGTAAAAAATAATTTTTTTTCTGTACTATTACTACATTTTATGTTAAATTAGTGGTGCGAAACCATTGCACATACTTTCTCATATACGCTTCTCCATCTGCAGAATAGATTGAAAAAATTGTATAGAGAAAGGTTCATTTCTGGCGGGGATCCTCTATATTTTGGACGTCTTTTACTGCTCTGGTTATGCTCCAAGTCGCTAGATGAACTTGTTACAGTCGTATAACTGAAATTTGAGGGTAAAACAAACATTCGGAATACTATTTCAAAACAAATAGCGTCGTATCACACTTTTAAATATCGTAAAAGTGTTGTGTAAATGTAATTTCTTTATAGGCAGAAATTGATGTATTTTCGTATGGGGAGAGCGTTTTTTGTTCTTCTATGTATTTTATTATTATCATATCTTTCATTTGTATTTACAAACAGCGTATTCTATGAATTATTGGTCCACTAACACTGCTAATTATTGTTCAAAGGTCTTGAAAAATGGAAAAATTCTGTAATCGCAGCAGATAGATATTATTTTACTGCGCCTATACCAAATTTACAAGCGAAATACTGCTTATTTAGATGTATTACATACTAGTTCTACATTACGAACAGAAATCTTAAGCAAAAACGTCGGACTAGTTTTTGCTAAATATTTAAAAATGTACTTTGACTTTCATGTGTGGTGCCCTTTGTGTACTAGTAAAAAGAAAATTGAGAACACGTGCATATGTTTGAAGTAAATTCTAACCTAAATACAAAAAATGAAAAAAAAAATTCAATAAGGAGTACTGTGCACAGACGGACGGAGAGGGAGACATACCGTACAGACGTCTATCCAAAAACCACTTTATCGTAATAAGGTGTATCCAATTCGGATATTTCCGCCAAAATCTCGTTTTCGATTGTTTTTATGATTACAAATCTTTATGTATACTACGTATATGAGATAGTTAAAACACTTCATGCCATAGAAACACCTAGAGTTCAACATCACATGTTTGAGGATATTGCTTACGCAATACACATTCTCTTAACCATCGAAGACTTATGCGTAAAAAAGTGTATTCTGTACAATGGTGTTAAAGTAACCTGTGACGAATACAATTACTTTTATTGGCACGTTGAAGTAGTCGGTAGATTGAAGGTAAAAAAAAAGTATTCTTCAGTTATACGGTTAATATACCCTTTTAATTTGTGAAGAAAGTCTTAAAAACGAATTACTACATCGTCTCCATGGGATATTTGATATCTTCGTGAGTCTTCTAATTTAATATTTTGCACGTTTATCATTAAGATCAGTAAAGAAACTTGATAAAAAATCTCCAAGAATTTCTGAAAATTATTCTGTTTCTGGAATGAAAAAATGCTTCTAAAGACGCGCTTGGTAACTGAATAAATTCCAATGTCAAACTAATAATTTGTAAGGTAATCTTCAAATTTATGAGAAAGAAAATAATGTTTTTTATTGGTAATATAATAGGTTTTTTAAACAATAAAATGTAATTTTACATAAAAATTACAAAATATCGGAACTGGATATCCAGCTGGGCATGGTAAATCCTTCCTTTTTACAAAGAGTTTATCTCCTTTTCGTTTTAAAGTTTATTCTAGGATGTACTCAAGCGAAATGTTTTAATGTATTGCATAACCTTGTCTATTTATTATTTACTGAAAAAAGAAAACAATCGTTTTTTTCCCGTTTCACAAAGAACCATTGTGGGGTACAGGGTACTAGGGTTATGAATATTGGCGAAATTCCCCCAACCAGGTACCCCGCTAACAGAATCACGAAAAACGCATTTTGGTTTAATGACAAGGTCCTTCATTCGCTATAAATAATAGCATAATTTACAATAAATAATATGTTACGAAAACTTCAAGTACTGGTGGAGTTACAACAACAGAAAATTGTAATGATATAGATGAAAATTTTGCCGCCGCATTATTTTAAGTATTCCGGTATATTTTTTACGTTTAATGTATTGAAATATTTTGAAAACCATGGTATATTTCTGTCTTTAGAACGTATTTTGGTGAAATGTTTTTTCTAAAATAAGGTATCTAAAAATAGGAATAAATTGTAGAAATCTTGTTCGCAAAGATGGAACATTCCATGTCATTTTGCATTTAAATGATATTTTTTGAGTTTTCTAAAGATTATAATAATGCTTTTGTAGGTTGTAATCGTAAGTACTGCAGATAATAATTATACAGAAGCATCCGCTTCAATTGAAATTACAAAAATTTAGTGGGAAATATTTATTCTAATTCCTTTCCTCTTAACAGAGACAAAAATGTTAAACTTACATGAAAAGAATGTTGTAGAAGCTCTTCCATATCGCACAATGACCATATCTGAATATCTCTTAACGATAGCTACGTGTCTTGTATGCCAATTTCAATTTTTTCCCCTTGAAATTCAGCGAAACTCCTTTATGTTATGGATATTGCAAGAGATCATATGAATAAAAATTTAGAATTTGATCATAGTAAAATGCGTGATAATAAAGGTTCCATTGATGGAAAACAATATCCTTCAGAATCTTCATACTACGACTTTCCTATTAGAATGATTTCCTTATTTGATTAATATCTTGTGATATTCTTATTAATATTTCATTGACATACAGTAAAAGTATTTTTATTGATTGTTGATAATTTTAATGTTGACATTTGTATAATGATGGTAGAATTGATATGTAGTGTTTCTTAGAGTTCAGAATCCCTTATGTTCATGAATATAATCAAGAATGCTTTTTGTTAATTTACTTTTAAATTGGTGAAATGATGTAAAACTAATTTCTACCTACCTGGAACGCCCCAGACGCTTAAGTGAAGAAAGAAAACTAAAAAAGGATTGAAAGACAAAAAGTTCGTGTTCGGTTATTGCATCTCAACTTTTTTATACAAATTGCTGGAAAAACCTACGACAAGTTTTTCAAAAAAGAAAACTATTAATAAATGTTTTTTTATGTTAACTCACGTATCCAACGGTTTCATGCGATGCGCTGCCGTTCTTGTTTCTGATAATATGCCAAATGCAAGTTGCGGAATTCATACTTTCGACAGAATTAAATTTAAATCCGCGTCGAGGAAGGTTTTTTGAGAGAGCCTTAAAACCATTCATGTTCAAATTCAGACCAATGAAGGGACAGTGAGGCCCCTAGTACGAGCTCTTTGGCCCTTTGAATCAGTACATGAAGGGATGTATCTACTGCGTGTTGGGGCAAATTTGGTAAATCCACAAGTATGCAATATCATGTGAATTGCGAGCATAAAACATGATAAAAACCACGTGGAGGACAATAAACTAATTTACTCTCCGGAAGCAAGCAAGGGACCATCCCATCAATTTCGATCAAGGGCTTAAAGGCAGAGGCGGATTCAAAAATTTCAGCAAAAGTTCTTAGATAAGATAAAACGTTAACTGCGAGTTACAATACTTATAAAAAGTCAATATGTTTGTAATTTAACGCAAATATGTTTGTAAATTTACAACTACAAGTTATTATCGAACTATAGATTATTCTGAGTTCTGTGATTATAAATCTTTAGAATTAAAAAAACCCTAAATTCACGATTTATTGTTACCATAAACACGCCCGTAGACAAAGCCTAGAGAACCTGTATAATAAATCAGCCTCTACCCGAAGGAAAACCGGAGAAAAACCCGGGCTGGGATGGGGCCACAGAATTAATGTACACAACCGTGCCAATGTTGAGTACATATAAAACTAAATTAATATGAGCCATACGGCAACACAATCATGCAAGAAAATAGTTTTTGAAATTTTTATAAGTTATTTAAAAAGTACTACAGCAATGGCGTGAAAAAGTACAAGACGAGTTTAACTTTTATGAAAATCAATAAATTATTTTACAGTGTAGAAGCACTGGTGCAGGAGGTAGTTTTTAACCGCGGATTTGAACGTACTCAATTTCATAATGTCTTTTATATTCTTGGGCAGGGAATTATATAGAACAATTCCCGAATGATAAGGTCCTTTTTGGCAAAAAATGGTTGACACACTAGGCCGATGAATATTATTACTATTGCCAGTATTGTGTTCGTTAACGAGACTGTTTCGTATAAAGCAAGAGTGGCACTTCAGTAATTCGGTCTTAACAAACAAGACCGTTTCAAAAATTTAAATGCAGTGAAATGTTAAGATATTTAATTCCTTGAATAAAGTTTTAGAAGAGTTTCGATTGTGAGATTTACAAATTATCCGAACTATCCTTTTCTGAATTCTGAAAGTTTGAATACTCTGACCGGAATTACCCCAAAATGTAATGTCGTAACGTAAATGGGAGTAAACGTTTCAAAATATAAGCCACGGGAAATACGTGAACTAACTGCGTTAATTAAGTTTCGGAATGCGTAACACAATTTGCTTAATTGGGAATTAAGAATGTAAACGGACAATTCCATTTTAGGTTGTCTTGAATATGGAGACCTAAGAATTTTGTATTCGTAACAGTTTTTCATTGTGTTCCGTTTAAAGAAGGAGAAACATGGGGAAAGATTTTGTATTACTATTGCGAAATGACATAGACACTTTTTTGTAAGCGTTTACAATGAGACGGTTTGCATGGAACCAAGTCGAAAGATTGGACAAAACTTTTTGAGCATTGGCGTGTTTACATAGTAAATTAGTGTCATCAGCAAAAAGAACCATTTTGCAATCTGATGTGGATGATGACATGTCGTTCACATACAATAAAAAGAGAATAGGGCCGAGAAGTGATCCTTGGGGTACTCCGCAAGTAACTGGCTTTGTTTCTGAATGACAACGCTGAAGTATTTTATTTTTAGTATAGGATATTTCTACCTGTTGATATCTATTATTTAAAAATGAAGTTAGCTATTGATGTGGAAGTCCACGAATGCCTAAGGAATGTAATTTGGATAGGAGAATTTCGTGATCGATGTCATCGAATGCTCTAGATAAGTCAAGAAAAAACCCTGAGGATTTTCTCCACGGTCTAGAGGTGTGGTGACATTGTTTAAGAAGGAAAATATGGCACTTTTAGTGGAAAAGGATTTCCTAGAACCGTGTTGATCGTCAGAGTGAATGTTATTTTTTGAGAAAAAACCTAGAAGACGGTTATAGAAGAATTTTTCCAGGATTTTTGGAAAAGTGGGTAGTAGAGATATTGGACACTAATTTACAATATTAAATTTGTTTCATTTCTTGTGTAAAGGTTTCACTTTAGCTCTCTTAAATATTTTAGGAAACACCCCTTCCGATAAAGAACTATTAAAAATATTTACGAGTGGATTTAATATANGGATTTAATATGGCGTGGCACGAAAATTTAACAATAAACTAAGGTATATAATCTACGCCTGTTGAAAATATGTTTTTTTAATGAGCTGATGATTCTTATGACTTCACTGGCGTTAGTTTCGGAAGTGAACATAGAATTGGGTATATGGGTGGATATAATCGGAGGACATTGATTTGGAGAAATTGAGATCGTTATTTTACCAACTTCTGAGAAGTGAGCATTAAACAAATTTGCGATGTCCTAAGGAGTTGTTATGATTTTGTCATCGTTTAGTAAAGAAACATTTTCTTCGCGGTTTTCAGAGGTTGACGTGTAATTTTTAACAATGTTCCACATGGCTTT
>NNCF01139008.1:0-14925 GCA_002313205.1 Laupala kohalensis
GGAGGAGATGTGGTCTGCATCTCGCTCCGACCGGTTTGATCTCAGGATAAACCCTGGTACTAATTTTACAGCAGGCTGAGTAGGTCTAGGAGTCAGTCTGGATGTTGAGGAGTAATGAAAAATCCCTACCTCACCGGGAACCCGGCCACCCAGCCAACCACTCAGCGCTTTACCCACTGAGCCACGCTGACTCTCCCTGCACCTCAGTAATTACGACAGAAATGTCCATTTTTTAACTTTTTTGACATCTGGTATATTATTGGACTTTTATTGCGGCCGTATCCTATAAATAACAACATATAAATGTTTTGATTAGATATGAGTGTTTTATCATATAAGCAACTTGTAAGATCAGTTAGTTTTGGTTTATATTGAGGGAAAAATATAAAAAACCGCAAATCACCATTTTTAACATAGGAAACCATATAAAACGTAAGGAAAGTTGAAAACGTGATAAACAATGATATTTTATCAGTAAATATTTATTCACAAGGGGACAATGTCATTTGACTTGGGGGCACTGTTTGGTGCGTTATCCTGGTGTACGCTTTAGATTCATATAGCTTGGCATGAACTCTGACTCAGTAATAAAGAACTCCATGATACCTTAAACAATACCTACCTCTGTATTTGAATTCCTTTTGTGATGTGTGGCGCAGACTGGACCAATTATTGGAACTGAAGACCTCGAGGTCTGCTAGGTTCTAATTACCTTTTTGCCCCTTCCTCACTGTTCCTCGTTCACATAATTGACGTAACTTACACTTTCACAAATTTCATTGTAAATATTTTAAATAGAAATAATACATTATTTTAAGAATTCTTAGTTGTGTAATAATCCATTAAAAAATTCATACTTCCAAGAAATTGTTTCCTAGTTTTAAAGTTTTCTATTGGTTTTATTTTTCATTTTAATGTCTCATTCCGCTTCAACGCCTTATATTGTTTCCCAATTTTGAGTGCAATACATATTAAAATTATGAATGTTGCAAGCTTTGCAGCAGCTGTGTGTCAACGTCCTCATAAAGAGAATTAATCTCTTAGCTATCAGATAATAGCTTCACAACAACTTAGGGGCACTGTTACTCCGGGGGTGTCAGCGAGAACCACTCGCAACAGTCTCCGTGAAGAAGGGATACGATAATGCGTGCGTTTAGGACGGCTCCCGTTCACGCTCCAACATCGTTCAGCTCGCTTCCAGTGGTGACGCGACAGGTGTTTATGGAAGGACGAATGGCGACTTGATGTCTACAGTGATAAGAGTCGCTTCTGCTTTGAGCTGGTAACGGTCAGATTGTCTTGCCAAACGGACCTCCGTGTGTTAGCTTGCCGCGACAGCGTAAACGTGCATTTTTAGTGCAATTGACGGAGTTTGAGCGAGGGCGTATAGTGGGTCTTCAGGAGGCTGGGTGGCCATACCGCCGAATTGCGCAACATGTGGGGTGAGAGACGTCCACACGCAGCAAGTTCCACCCAACTTACTCTCCAAGGAGTACGTCAAGTATCCTGGCAAGCTCGATTCCCAGATATGTCCTCTATTGAGCATGTTTGGGACTGTATGAAACGTCATATTGCGCGCCCTGCAGACCGGCAGGAAATTTGTTCCCAATGAGACATCAGGTACGAATTGCATGGCAGGCCTTATTCTGCATAAATTATCTAATATTGTTGTAATTAACTTTACTGATGCAATAAAATATGTTGATATAAATATATAAATAAATTTAATGTCAAAAAGCAGTACAAATTTCTTATGACCATGATGTCTGAGCAAGAATAATATGTAAGTTAATTAGGAATTGTATTATCCAAGGAATGCTTTCTGAGTGTCTCATAGTTGACAAGTTTACTGGCTATCTCCGTTTGAGTAAGACATCTCTTGCATTCCTAGGGAGGTGGTGACATCTAGAAATAATGAAAAAATCCTATGATAGATTTAAAACTATAGTTTTTGGTGGCGTTGAAATGCATAAGAATGCCATCGGTGCTTTGTAAGTTCACAATAGGTTATCGTGAGAGGTAATCCACCCCTAGAACTCTTAGTTGAGCGTTGAGAATAAAAAGCAGGCAAAAATAATAAAAAACGATCAATATTAATGATAATGGAATGATATTTGGAACTACCGAAATATAGCGACACCGCCATTGTTCTATAAGAACACGATTGCCCTCTATGTCCTTAAGAACACGAAGAACGTGAGCAAACCTCTGATGGACAGAGTGGGGACGAGTGGATATAATGACAAGAAGAGACGTGCCAAGGGGATAACATCTTATTGCAGCGATTATTACAGCATCATTACATTCAGTCATTTGCAGCATTATCATTTGACATTATTAATATTTTCGTTCTGAGTTGCTGTACTTAGAATTTCCAACCATTAGGTCTTGACGTTTTTCGTATAAGTTGCACTTAAGTGACAACTTGGACTAGTCAAAATTTTACGAAATTGTCGAAACTTAAACTTTAGAAGTTTCTCCGAGAACAAGTTGGAAGTCAAATGTTTTATTTTGTTCGTTAATGAGTGGCAATACAAAGACATTCTGATTGCATCACAACAAGCTTCAATGAACTTTTACGGCGAAATAACTTTTATTACGATGGTGAGGCGCTGTTCTTCCGGGAAGGAACGGGAATTCCGGCTGACGCGGCAACAACAGAGAGGCCTGGTCTCAAGCGATGAATGAGCTGCCAGGGATCACCGCACGAGTCGACGCTAAAAATGGCATTCCGATCTCCAACAACTTCATTAGACTGATTTGTTCTTCTGTAACTAAGGTAAACTTGAAGCTGGCTGCGATCAGTATTAGTAGCGTAAGTGGCCGCGAGAAGACTTAATCCGACGCCTAAGACAAATTATTGCCCTTGCTCAGAACATTTGTCATTTTATTGTTAACCAGGGAATAAAGATGAGCAATGTTAAAGGTTTCTCTCTCATTTCGATTTACATTTACTGTAAATAGCTGGTAATACTAACTACCAGGAAAGTATGTAAAGAGAGAATTAACGTTCAGTGTTATATGGGATAATGTGTGATTTTGGAGGTGTATGCATGTTAGCTATAATTAAAATGTAATGTGTTAATAAATAATTAAGTCAAATTTATTTTTGAATGCGTTTTCCTATGGTAAGGAACCCAAGTGAGTGTTTTCACTTACTTAAAAAGAATTCGTACGAGTGTTACTCATTACACTATCCCTGTCATAATTACCTCGTTTTATTACAATATATATTATATTTGTATACAGCTAAAATCGCTTCAAAATTGCACGTTTTGTTTTTGTTATCTGTGTGTGCATAAATACATACATATAAAAATATACATCCAAATACATGGTAGTACATGTACAAACACTTACATACCCAAATTTGTGGCTTTTACCGCACAGTTGCCTTAAACGAAGAATTGCGAAAGGTCTCAACTTTGAGCGTTCAATCTCGGTTTCTGTGCGTCTGACGAAAAAAATACTAATGACCAAATTCGTTGCAAATTTTGTCAGATACAACTTTCAATTTTTTATTTTTTGATATCTTAAGTAGTTTTTGAGATATTTAAAAAACCGTTTTGCGGCCCCTTTTGACCCCCCTTGGGGAGCCCAGTGGTCCATTTTCTTTCCCCATTAAAGTGACCCCGAAACCTAACTTACTGCCAAGTTTCGTGTGGGAAGGATTTTTGGCCTGTTGAAATCTTTATTTAATGGTGTAATTAATGAATTATGTGACTGAACAAACCCTTCAAAAGATAATGAGATTTCAGATAAGCTAGAGAAGTATGGTTGGAATTACATAAACTTTTCGAAGCTTCATCAGAGAACCAACTGTATGATATATGCATGCATTTTTTCAGTTCAAATGGGATGAGAGCAATAATACGACAGTTCTTCTTTCCAAATTGAAGAATTTATGGAACGAGTTAAATTCAGGTCTTCAGAAGAAAAATGAAGCTAAGTTACCTGATACGCTGTTGAACTGTAAAATTTTAGACATTCTACCAAGTGAATATCGATCACACAAATTAAGTTGGTTGCTCTTAAGTGAAGAAAAACGAACAGTTCATGACATCACTACACAGCTTTGCTTTCATGAGAGAGAATTTAAATCACGAAAAAGATAATATCAGTGAGCAAGAAGTTCTTATGGTGAAAAGAAAAAAGAGTAAATAGAAGAAAAAGAATGGAAATTGCAATTATTGCCACGTTAAAGGTCATTGGATTAAATCATGCCAAAAATGTACTACAGATGTCAGACATCCAAGATCGGTTTCTGAATCAAGAAAATTTTCAAGTAAGGATGTTACCGCACAGCAACTGTCATCTGTCGTCTTCTCTGTTGATGGAGAAGCGTTTTCACTGGAAGTTAATCCAGATGAATAGTTTATTGATAATGGAGCTTCACGACATATAACGAAGGACAAAAATAATTTTGTCTATTTTGAAACTTTGGAATCTCCACGCGGTATAACAGTAGCTAATGGGAAAGTTCTTCCAGCTATTGGAAGCCATTCGACAGATCTTTTAGAAATTTTCAGTATTTTGTTGTTTATAAAGATGCTTTCTTCCTTCGGCAGAAGTCCGATGTCTTTGATGCTCTTAAGGATTTGTTTGGTTCATGCAAAGAACTTTTAAGTGACAATGGAGGTGAATTTGACAACAAGAAAGCAAGTATGCATTTACAGAAGAATGATGTAATACAAAAATTGACAGCACCATATACCCCTGAGCAAAATGGAAGGAGCGAACGAGAGAAGCGTACAATAGTGGAAATGGCAGGAACCCTGGAAAGTTCAATTGGTAAACTTGTTTTTCCTCCAATATTGTGAGCTGAACTTGTTAATACTTCAGTATATATACTCAATAGAACTGGACAATCTCCTATTAAAAGTGTATTTCTGTACGAACTATACATAGGTAAAAAAACACAAATCAACCACTTGCGCCCTTACAGTATGAAATCACCGAGAAGCATTGAATGATATATTATCGGAGATGATAATTTCGCGGATGATATTCGAATTTGATGATGTATCATCGGTGAAAATAAAATTATTGGTGGGTCGGGACCTCCGATGATATTAGACGTGGTGAAGTGTCCATGCTAATATCATCGCTCGTGATCCAGACAATTAGGAAATTTATACATGAAACACAAAACAAATTAGGTAAACATGCTTATTAATAAAACTATCAATTTTCTTGCTGATTATTTACGACAA
Source organism: Laupala kohalensis (assembly GCA_002313205.1). NCBI lineage: Eukaryota > Metazoa > Arthropoda > Insecta > Orthoptera > Trigonidiidae > Laupala > Laupala kohalensis. The sequence continues at coordinate 5,214 of NNCF01139008.1, forward strand.
TATCTTCATCATTCATCAATTCATCTTCAGAGCCATTACTTGCATTATGAAAGTCATTGTCTGATTGGTACTCGGCATCACCATTATTGCCATCTTCACTACCATTTTCACTTTATGCAGAATCATGAACACTTCCTTCACCGGACTCTGAATTTCCTTGTGAAGCACTACTTGCAGGAGACTCGTTCACGGAGTGGACTGACATATGCGAGCTGAATGTGTTTGATTCCAACTCAGTGTGGCTTCGAGTAGGACTGCAGGGTTCAGATGTATCAGAATCCTGAGGAAAAGCTTGCCGCCCATCATTCGGAATAACATCGTCCTACGAAATAATATTAATTATTGTTAAAATTTAGTCTAAGAATACATAGCTGCTCTGGGAAACCAAATTTACAGCCCGTAAATTGCGTACGAATGATACACTAACCTTTACATTCAGGTTGTTTACATAACGGTTTTCATTAGCGTTTTGCTGTGATCGCCTGGTCGACTCCGGTACCGGTACATTGACATCTCTTCAATACCTGGAGTAAGGACCTCTCGGTATTTCCTTCTTCATCTCAAAAAATAATTAAAATTTCAAACACTACTTGTTTACAAACTGACAACGGGTCAGAAGCTGCCTGCCAGTGCCACTACAACCGTATTTTATAACCCCATGTCAATAATTATTCCATTCCTGAAACGCACCTGGACAACAGCTGAAAATTCTTCATTTACTTTAAAACATTCGGAAGAGGAGCGAAGCAAAACGAAAAAAGTACAAACGTTCGGTGTGGATTCGCTACTACGTGTCAGGGACATTTGCAGTAGGTTGGTATTAAGCAATCAACTGTTGAAATAGAAAATGGATCCACCAGCATCTAAAACATTCTAATATTACGAAAAATCGGGGGAGCCAGTCAGAATTTTTCTGACGATTGGAAGTCAGCCATCGCAAATGACATCTAGAGACTTTGATTCTTGTCAATATTGCGTTGGTATTCTTATGAATACCTCGCAGCGGCGATGTTGGCTCCCCCGACGGACAGTGACTGCCTCATATATTGACATGTTGTGATATATTTCTTTTATTTATGAAAACCTGAGACCTGTCAATTTTATTGAAGGCTGAAGTGCTTTGCAGGAACCTTAAAAATGTTTATTTGTATCAAATTTCTTAGGCAATTGAGGTTTTCGTAGATGATGATCTTATGAAGCCGATGTTTCTCAGAAATGAAGTTATCATCAATACCCCATTATACCACCGATGATATCATGATACAGATGCTTCGCACAAATAGAGTTATCAGCTACACTTGATGATTAAACTGATAATATCATCACGCCGATGATTTTCATATTTGCAATTATCATCTACTTAGACAAGTTATCATCCTATCTCGATGCTATTAGCATCAAACCTCAATGATAGTTTTCTCTAAGAGCTCCTCTGAAAGTAGTTCTGTATCGTTTAACAGTAATGATCGCAGTGCCAGGTTTTATGGTTGGAAAATGTATAAATAGCATCGTTCTTCATCTGTTTATAAGAAAATTTTATTTAAATGAAAGAAAGTGTTGCCTATTTCTGCTTTCAAAATTAAAGATTGGAATAACATATTGACTCCAATGGAATCTAATGATTCGGCACGTAATTGGAAATTATGGATGGCACCTGATTTGGGATCTGTTTCTTTACCCAGTGGAGGTGATAAATTATAATCTGTTATATATAGTTTAGGCTGTATATTTGAAAAAGAAGTTAATTATGTATTATCTGGTAAAAATGCTGGTGTTGTTTGAAGTTGTTTCTTTTGTAGTGTTTACTTGGAAATACAAGATGTTATTGGAAACAAGAGAATATGGCCTTTATTTATTTTATAACACATTTGGCTTTAACTTCTCAATTATAAAGGACACATAATTTTATTTACGATTTTTTATAGTAATGGTTTGAACATAGAAGTTTTAATGGAATTTCTATCATTGAATAGAAGAAAATTTATGAATAATTCTATAGAACGTAAATTTAAAGAATTAGTTAACTACTTTGGAAATTAAAAATATTGTTATTGTAGAAGGAGTAAGTATTATTACTTTGATTTAGAGATGAATCGGCGGTTAAATTTGAATGGTTTTCCTCTTTAATATTCAAGGAGATATCTCTGGTGACGTCATTAGAGCAAGTAGTATTATGCGCAGGGGCGGATACAGACTAATATTTTAGGTGGACTGGGGTCATGACAAAAGAATATAGTCTTTGGCATAGTACGTTCCAGAAAACATCCCAACCTCAGAAAAAAATTGAAAATTATATAGCAAATCGTAAGTTTAGGTCATCTAAGTGTTAATTAATGTGCAGTTTGGTACAGTCACACCCTACTTTCGAGATTAGTTTAAAATTTTTGTGCGAAAAGGGAAAGTAATAGATGCAAAACTTTTATTCTGATTAAAGATGCAAAAATTGCATTTAACTCTTTGATGTACATTTAGTTTTTCAAGGGCGAGAATAAAGTCAGAGGTGCATCCACGGGAGGTTCTTAAATTCTAAAGAATTATTCTGTTAAACGAAAAGAAACAAAAAACTGTAGCATATCGAAACTACATAGAGCATAATTTTATAATCAAAATTGTTTTATGCAAATTCTCTAACTTCGAGTAAACTATGAAATGTTTTACGAACCCAGGTTCCAGCGAGAAGTCTGATTGTCAAACAAATACCGCACAATTGGTGAGTTCTAATTTAATTTAATCAACCTCCAGGTTTGTAGGCCGGAGTATTTTACTACAGTCTCTAGCCTAGAGACTAATAATGATTATTGTACAGTAATTTTCTAGTTTCATTAAAAACCACTTTAACAAAATTTCCATACAAAAAGATTAAATTAGTAGATCAATTAGTAGAAATTAGTACTAATGATAATGAAAGATCTTTTTCGATTGTAATCTCGATTCCAAATTCGTTTCGGATTCCTGAAAACACGATTATTTCAGAATAATGGCCAATAGCAAATTGTCAAATGAGACGAGTGAATAATCTTATGGTCTCCGCTTGATTACGAATTGGTAGAAGGCTAAGGAACAAACTGGTGAAAATTCCTGTTTAGCGTTGCTATAGCAATCAACAATCAATGCGTAATATTCATTCAAGGAAATGAGTCTTTTAAAATGTGTTGTCTCCTTTGTTGCGATTGATAGTCACAATTCATCACACAATCTACAATACAATAATAAAGATGTGATTTACTGAAAAATCGATCATAAAATTTTTTTCTTAGAAGTTATTTTTCTAGAAAGAGCGTTTTTCTAAACTAAGGGAGTGTACTTTTCATTCCTCAGTATATTTAAATTGTCTTTTCTGTTCTACACCGGCTGGCCTTTTACGATCACCTGGTATGATAAGACTTCGCTTCTTTAGGTTTTTAACCAGTTTTCATTTATATCCTATCGAACCCATCTATGAATCATCACATTCCTCAAGCCCCCTCCCCCATAAATAAATCCTAGGTGCGCCCCTGAACAAAATTACTGGAATCTAATGATTCGGCACGTAATTGGAAATTATGGATGGCACCTGATTTGGGATCTGTTTCTTTACCCAGTGGAGGTGATAAATTATAATCTGTTATATATAGTTTAGGCTGTATATTTGAAATAGAAGTTAATTATGTATTATCTGGTAAAAATGCTGGTGAACAAATTGGCCAAATTGAACAAATTGGCCCTGAAGCTGCGGTTTTCGAAACTAAGTACAAGTGCTGTATACGACTGGGACTGTGAAAACACGGCTAATATTTTCTCTTTATACACAATGGCACACGTCCGTGTAGTAGATTTTATATTTCCATCCTCATTGTTACGTTCGCGTTTTATCCAGTGGTTGTTGTGATATGTCATGGTCTCTTTCCTTTGAAGAACAATTTTAACACGTGTAATTCTAGCGTCGTTAAAAACAAAAATTATATCGTTGTTTCAATGAGTCTGGTGGTCTAGGTGTAACGTACGTGCTTCCCAAACACCAGCCTTGGGGTTCGAGTCTCTAGGAGTGTGGATGATTTGATTATTAATCTTTGTCGATCATTTGATAAGTCTATTTATACATTTATCCTCTTATTAGCATATTTACTGTTAATGAATAGCTACTGAGTAACTAAAATGTGAATAAAATTGCTCAAGTTTGCTGCTTAACTGCAAGAAGAGTTTTTCTTTCAGTTCATACGACTCTCCATCTCAAATTTTCTTTCAATCATTATGATTTTGTTTGTTTGTAGCAATCCAACAAATAAGAGTTATATATTAGTTAAGAATCTGAAAACTCAGATTCGCCACCAACAGCACAACAAGCTGATTGAATCTGCGTTTTTCGAGACAACTGACTTAAAAATTTCTCTTTAATTGAACAAATGGTTCTTTGATAATAACAATAAAAATGTTAAACCCCCGAGGAAAGTATAATCAGGCAGATCATGCTGACAAAAAATGAAAATATAACTTTCTCTGCGGGGAATCGAACTCGGACCTCCCACGTACATATCAGAGACTTTGACCAAAAGAATAAGAGATCATCAACAGAGGCAAAGTGCCTTCTTTCAACTGAAGTCTTCCCCCAGGGGACTTACATCGAGTAAGTACGTGTTTGGCGAACACGGGGCCCCGAGCTGAGTCTGGCATTACTTCCACTTACTTGTATAAGGCTCCTTCCTTTCTCTTTCCTGACCTCCCTTGGTCACCTCTTGTTCTTTTCGATCCCGACGCTATTAAGGCTAGGGTATCTTTCATTTTCCTCATTCCTCTCATTTTTTGTCCTACCCCTCATTTTTTGTCCCCCCTTATTCTTTGTCCCCCCTCATGTTATGTACCTCCTTCATTTTAGCCCCCCCCCGATTTGATGTGTTTTGTGAGATATGTTTTGGTGTGTTGTAGATCAGGAGGGTTTTTAGTGGGTAGGGTTGAATTATTCGACGAGTCCCACACGCGGGGAGAGTCATATTGGCTCTCCCTAGTGCGTAACTGCATTTTCCCTACCTGTACAAGTTTTTCGGGCTCCAATGACCTTTGATGTCGACATGAGCCGTAAAGCCCCACAAAAAAAAAAAAACAAAAAAAAAAACTGAAGTCTGTTTGCCACTGATCGGTGTCGTAGGGACAGTGAGTTCTTTCTCACGAAAGTCACCAAGCAGTCAACACTTATTATCTCGTAAATAAATATGTATGTCCAATAGTAATGTCTAATATTATAAATAGGGTATATTGTGGATTGCTATGAATAGATAATTTTCAGTTGTTTACAATATGCGAATATAAGAGGCAAGCACAATTTAAAACAAATGGTTATTATTTTCCATAAGTTCATACCTGATAAGAGTGTCAGTGTTCAGTGACAATTCTACCAGAGCTGATAAGCTTGCATTACAGTGGCAGCTCAGTGCATTTGTAGTAATGGAAAGGAAGACTGAATGGACTGTTAGTTTCTCTGAAAATAATCACCATCATATTTGATGTGACGAAGGCATGACTGAAATAATACTCATTGAAATTTTACTACACATTATTATTAATTGTAAATTTAACTCAGAGAAACACCTGCAAAATGAAGGCAGAATATATGAGAACTAAACCTTTTTTACAATAGAGGAATTAGTGCAAAAAAACTGCACAGCTCATAGGAAGGAGTTACAAACTGAATTCCATCACTCATTAAGGGCATCTAAATTTTACTATTTTGATGTTATGGCAGTTTTCATTTGAAGGCATGATATTTGTCCCTTTTCTACCAGAGAGTGGGAGATACAAATGCATGAATGAACAAACATAATTTTTTAAATACATTTTTCCTGTGATCTCCACATCCATTCTTTGATCCTGGATACGGCAATGTCCACTCCTATAGGCTGACATACACATACGGCAGCTATATTTTCCCCTTTCTAGTGGACTTGCACTCAGGCTCTGTTATTAAAATCTTTAATACTCCTAGTTTTATTTATTTTAATTTTCAATATATTGTCAACAATATGAATTTTAAATTCACTGAGTGATGCTAAGAGATTACAAGAGATAAACAATTTCCAATATCAAATCATTAGCCTCTTTTAAACACAATTATTCAACATATTACCTTAATTTAACATTTCATTTCCAGTCTATCTGAATGGCTATACGAATGAGTGGGGATGTAGAATATGGATGCGGGGTGTATAAAAATATGAGTAACAAATATGTTGTAGGTACATAGAGCATAAACAATATCTATAACAAATATAAGGATCACTATCAAACATGAAAACAAAGATGAATTTTTTCTAATTTTATTTTTAAGTAAAGAATATTTGAAAATAAACATGGTATGATTGTCCAGCCAAAAAAATTAAATACTATAAATTTTTAAAATAATAGAAACAAAATAATTTTACCTTACGGGGTTTGAGTAAATAGATTTAATATTGTTAAATATAAATGAGACATCCTATGGTTGCACATATTTCTCTATGTATATTAAAAAACAACAACAATCCATTTAGTCGGGCTACACTTTCAGAATTCTGGAGGTTGGTAGGTTTACAGAATCTTAATGTTAAAAATAATCACCTACATATTAGGAGGTGTGGCAGGAAGAATGACAATTCATTATAACAATGACTGTGATATGGGACTAAGTGACCGTAACACAGATTATCTAAGTCAAAACTGAAACTAACTCCCAAAAGCCCCTACAATAACTAGTTAAAACTCCATAAATTTAAATACATTTATAACACTTCTAAAAAATGAAACATGAACACAGATTTATGAAACCACTAACGTAGATAACAATACAACACATTCTTTGGATCAAAATGATTGCTGGTTTTATAACTTTTTTTTTACTTTTCCTTCAATGAATTCAGAGCTCAATGCCTATTTGAGATGAATCTGCAGAGGAATGATTGGTTGGGGAGACAAATAGAAATGCATTACCTTGATGGGTTGGTATGTTGTGATGAGATGTTGGAGTGTTTTCAACTGTGATTTGTGTTCCTCATGCGTACACAGTAAAGTTTCCTGTTGAAAATGTTGTACAAAAGTGAATCTGTAGCTCCTTAAGAATTTGGGAAATATCACAGTATAAATTAATTTCTTAAAATACAGTTTCAGTTCTACTTTCAATCTCCTTAAATTGTGAAGTCATAAATGGTGGATCAAAATGAAAGAAGGTGAAAAATAATATGATTCATCATTCAATGGAGCAATCCTGTGCAGGACGAATGTTTTCAATAAAATCTCTGATGAAGACTGAACTATAAATGAAGGAAAGTAGAACATTCATTATGTTTGATTTCAATGCAAAGAAGATTCTGTCAAAAGTATCCCCTCTACTTCATTGCTTCTTTACTTTGAAGATGTTGGGTCTGCATGTGATTGTTTTCTGGTTAATAGATGTTGCTTTCTATTGTGGCAATATTGTGAAATAAATATATGAACACACGGAATAGATTGAAATAATAACATTAACAAGTACGCATTCAAATCAGAAAGAACACAATGAAAATAATGAGAGAAAAGAAATAAAATCAAAGAATAGATGGTTTTCCAATGTGCAGAAGTAGGCAAGAGAAACGGTACATACAGACGTATTGAACTTGTAAAATTTATTAAAGATGAGAAAACTAAAATACAGAGCACCAAAACTTATCAATAAATTATGTAATGTTTAATACATTTAATGTTTCATTAATAAAATAACATTTTTGTAATTGTGAAGGAAGAGAATTTTTGCAAACGTCTGAAAAAATCAATATTTGAAAAATTGAGGGATTCAGAAGTATAAATAGACAATACAATAATACCTGTGTAACATCATTATAATGCACTTTGTAATTAACTTCTTTTAAAATGGTCAATTTTTAATAAGTATGTGAAACTATAACTATATGAAAAAAAATATAAAATTCAATTCAAAAATTCAAATTACTAATATAGTTATAGATGCCAATAAGTCATTTGGTGTTTGCTTTTTCTCTTTTTTCAGTTTTCCTTTTGTCTCTTTTTAATTGCATAATTATTTTACCAAATAAATCCACAAAATAATAAAAATACAAAATAAATACAAATGCATAATTCATTGTTTCATCTTTTAAAGATATTCTTGTATATTATATTTTGTATTGTGAAATTCAATACAACTTTTACAAACCAAATTAAAAAACAAGACATGTGAAAAATGCACTTCGAACTAGTGGCAAATTTGCTAAATGTTACCATTGCTATCATTGAAACAGCGAATATTTGCCAAAGAATACATTAGTGTGACAAAATAACATATCTACCAAATAATATGACAGCTAAATAATACCAAATACAATATTAATAGTGCAAATACCAAATAATACAACAGAGTTTGTTTCAAGGTATTGACTACTTGTTTCCTTTCGCATTTGTTACATTTTTACATGTGGTAACAAATAAAGTTACGCAAAGTTAAACAAAAACAATGAAAAACTAAAATACACAAACACCCAACAAAGACACATTCCAGTAAGTATTTTTAATTTATCATCAAGGTTCAAAGTATTGGTAGGGATTTAATTAAATAATTTAGGTACCACATATTTGAGTGTTCTTTCACCAGTGCTATTGTACATATGTGGTATGTTCTACTTCAATCTCCTTGTAGTGTAGTAGTGTGTAGGAGCTATTTTAAATGCATTTGAATTTCCTTTTATTGTTGTTACAGTGTCAACAGAACTCACTCTAGGGAAATGACGTGTTCATATCTAACAGTCCTCCTTCTTTAATATAATGATTTTCTGAGATTAATTTTAGTATTTTATTAAGTTTCTTATTATATTTAGGGCTTGCACAACCCCAGACTTGAACACCGTATCTTAGTAGAGATTCAAAAAGTATTTTGTAAGTAGTTTTCATAATAAGTTTGTTGACAAAAGGATATATTACAAACATTGAGCCAGCAATTTTTTTGATTTTACGAAGTAGCATGTCAACAGGTTTACTGAAGTTTAGGTGATCATTTATAACTACTCCCAAATTGACTAACAAATTCAATTTTCTCACATTTCCAATCTTCAGTAAACACATTTTGATGACAATCATGTTTATGCGTAACTATTTTACATACTTTACAATTTCTAATTTTTAAACTAGTTCTAACATGCAGAGTTTTGGTTCTAAGTACATTAATATACAGGTCATCTTTATGTGTCCATCTTACAAATAATTCAATTCTTATTGCAGTATAGTGGTGCATTTATTGGCATCATAGTGAGAGTTTAGTAAAACATCATCTGCATGCATAAACAATTTACATTGCTTAACATTCTCAAAGATACTATTGACATATATAATAAATATTATAGGCCCCAAAAAACTACCTAGTGGGACCCTTTGCTTAACATGATGGATTTTGCTTAAGTTATTGCTGTTCTTGTAGGACAATGGCGGTGTCGCTATATTTCGATAGTTCCAAAATTCATCATTCATCACTAATATTGATCGTTTTCTATTATTTTTGCCTGCCCTTTATTCCCAACGCTCAACCAAGAGTTCTAGGGGTGGATTACTTCTCACAATGACTTATTGTGAACTTACAAAGCACCGATGGCATTCTTATGCATCTCAACGCCGCCGAAAACCGTTTTGAATCTAACATAGAATTTTTTCATTATTTCTACATGTCACACTTTTACCACCACCTCCCTAGGAATGCAAGAGATGTCTTACCCAAACGAAGCTTGTT